>VXBC01006796.1:36153-47276 GCA_013399945.1 Ploceus nigricollis | reverse complement strand
GCGTCGGTACCTGGCTGTGCTCGGCGCCGTTTGCCCCCCCCCACTGCAGCCAAAAGCTGGGGACCGACCCCCACCCAACGGGGTAAAGCTGGGGGGTGTCAGCCAGAACTGGGGGAGCTTTCCCATGGAGCTGGGCAAGATCAGAGGGCTCCCTGCACCCCCCAATGGGCAGGATGGGAACCAGCCCCACAGTGCCCCCGTGGGGGAGACAGGGCTGGGATGTGATGGGAGTATTTTGGGGCTGTATAGGATTTTGGGGGAGCATCCACCCCTGGGGCTGTTTTGGGTCAGGCCCCTGACCCATCTGGTTTCCTGCAGGCAATCTGGGTCAGTGGTTTGGGAGAGCCTTAACCCTGGTCCTGCTGGGCTGGTACCACCCAGATGGGACTCGAGTGGGGAACAGCGTCCCCCACACCGCAGGTTTTCCTCTGGATATGGGTGGTAACATCATCTGTTTCTCCAAATAAATCCCAAATCAAAAGTGTGGGGTGAGGGGGGGTAACACCCCCTCAACAGAGGACAGCTGGTCATTTGGGGTTGCAATCTGTCCCAGAGCAGCAGGTTTTTTAGGGGGAGCATTTTCTCCCCTCTGATGCCCACCTCCAACTCATAGCTGATCTGTCACCCTCACTTGGCATGGGGGATCCCAGCACTTTTCCCACCTGGCAGCTGGGGGGGCATGGGGGCCAACCAGGACTGGGGTCCTCCCACCCCCTTGACACCCTGGTCGGGATCCCCAGCCTTTCCCCAGGGTCTCAGCCTGATTTTCTTCCCTCCCTTTGTCCCCACAGTTAAAAAGGCCAAGTATGATGGGCCCCAAGGTAAGTGAGACCCTACCTCCCTGCCCACCTGAGGGGAGAGGGTGGGGGGCTCTTGGGCTGGTTGGGTGTGGCAGAATCAGAGGAGGGGCTGTGGAAGGGGGTCGAGGGGACCCTTAGCTCTGGAGGCATCATTTGGCAAGTTGGGGACACACACACACAAATGGGAGTGCCCTGGACGGAGCAGGGGGCTCACATCCTACCAGCCCTGGTAGATGTAGGATCCCTCCTGGGACGGGGGTGCTGAGGGAAGTGTGTGTGAGGGTTACAGGGGGCGGTGTTGGGGAGTGGGGACACACTGGGGGTCACTTCACCCTCTGCTTGTTCCCACAGAGAAGTTTAACACCTACGTGACCCTGAAGGTGCAAAATGTCAAGAGCACGACCATCGCAGTGCGGGGCAACTTGCCCTCCTGGGAGCAGGACTTCATGTTGTGAGTGTCCAGGGGTCCCCTGAGCTCCCCCATTCCTGCTGCTCCCCCTCACCCCCATAAATAACACAGGGAGTCCCCCACTGTCCTGACCCGAGATCTGAGGGGCTCACCTGAGTCCTGGGCCCAAGGGGACAGGTAGAAGCTGGGGTGGTCCCAGGAGGCTGCTGAGACCTGACAGGGGTTAACTTCATGGGGGTAACCTGATACCTCTCCTCTCCTGTCCCCAGTGAGATCAATCGGCTGGACTTGGGCCTGACTGTAGAGGTGTGGAACAAGGGGCTCATCTGGGACACCATGGTGGGTACGGTGTGGATCCCCCTCCGGACCATCAGGCAGTCCAATGAGGTAGGGAGGCAGGCACAGGCTGAACCCCAGGGGACATGTGCCACCCCCAGCTGTCCTTTGGGCCAGGCAGAGCCTTCCCCATCCTGCTTGGGGCCACACCCTGTGTGCTGGGGTTGTGGGGAAAGGGGGGTCTGGGCTCTCCTCACCCCATTTCTACCTGACAGGAGGGCCCTGGGGAATGGCTCACACTCGACTCCCAGGTCATCATGACCGACAACGAGATTTCGGGCACCAAGGATCCGACTTTCCACCGCATCCTCCTCGACACGCGCTTTGAGCTGCCACTGGGTGGGTGCCCCCCCCCCGGCTCCCAGGCTCAGCCTATGTCCTTCCTTGCCCTCAGCCCCAAGAGTGCTCATGAGCTTTAGAGCTGAGGCTGAGGGTCTGATCCTGTGGCCCCAAAAGCTTGAGGGCTGTTTTGGGGAGCTCTGTGCACCAGCTGGGGTCTTTGCCCTCACAGATATCCCTGAGGAGGAGGCCAGGTACTGGGCCAAGAAACTGGAGCAGCTCAACGCGATGCGGGACCAGGATGATGTGAGTGCTGCCAGGCCTGGGGTGAGGGGGCAGGGGCAGTGCTGCCAGCAGGAGCCCTCACCAGCCCCTCTCTCCCCAGTATGCCTTCCAGGAGGAGCAGGAAAAGCCTCTGCCTGTGCATGGCTCACAGTGCTGTAAGTGCTGCCCTGTCCCTGCCCCGCTGTGGGACCCCCACACCCTCCTTTCTCCCCACTCCCACACCAAGAGATTTTAAGGGATGGGCTCCACATCTGCTTTGGGGCATTGGACCCCAGCCCAAGTGGGGTTCAACTTCACCCCATACCCGTTCCCCATCCCCATTCCTGTTGTCCTTCCTGTGTTTGCCAGTGTTTCTCTGCTGTCTCCCAGCTCCATGGTGGCTGAGCCTTCCTGTGGGTGGAGGGGAGCAGGGCACAGGAGCTATGGGGCTGATGAGGAGGGTTCCTCCAGGGCAAGGGACAGCAGGCTGGTGTTGAGGGCTGCTGGATGGGGGCCCTGCAGAGGCATTTGGAGTGGCAGCTCAGTTTGTCCCAGCACATGCCTCAGTTCCCCCTTCTGTAACTACCCCAGGGGCATGGTTCATTCACACATCATTCAGTGCCCCTGTGCCCAACCCCAGGCCCTGTCCCCTGTCAGTGCCACCATGCCTGGCCATAACATTGTCCCCAGCCTGGGTCAGTGGTACCATGCCCACCCCAGGCACTGTCTCCAGTCCAGCTTGGTGTCATCGTGTTCAGGCCCAGGCAGTGTCCCAGTGCCAGTGTGCCCCATCTCAGATGCTGTCCCCAGGGCAGTGTCCCCAGCCCAGTGTGCCCTCTGGGGAGATGCTGGTTCCTCCCAACCAGCCTCCATCTTTATTGTCTCTGCCCCTTTCTTTGTAGGCAACTGGAATTATTTTGGCTGGGGAGAACAGCAGAGTAAGTATCCTGCCCAATCCTCTCTTCCCAGCCTGGGAGTCCCCAGCACATCCCTCTTTGCCTGGCCCAGGGCTCAGAGGACCTGGAGTTTGGATCTAGCCTGTGGCCTTGTGCCATGACTCTGTACTGGGTGAGGACAGTGTCACCAAGTGCCCTGTCCTGGGCAAGGCTGTCCCCATGTGCTGGTGGGGATATGGCACCATGGGGCTCTGTGCCCTTGGGGTGTCCCTGTGGCAATGAGCAGCTCGGGCTTTGCCTCTGTGGTGGAACATTGGTGGGGCAGAGGGAGGGTCCCTGTCCCCATCCTCTTCCCCCTTCTGTATGTCCCAAATCCCCCCTTCACCTCCCCCTCATCCCCCCAAACCCTTTCTGTGCTGATAACATGTCAGCTTGCCCCTCTTCCTGCCCTGGGCCCACCTGCCCAGCACGGTCCCACAACGGTGGGGACACAGTGGTGGCACTAAAGGGTCTGTGCAGGGTGGAGGGCAGATTTGGGCCATCCCCTGCCGCACTCACTGTGGCCCCTTGCAGATGATGACCCCGACAGTACCGTGGATGACCGGGACAGTGACTACCGCAGCGAGACCAGCAACAGCATCCCCCCACCCTACTACACCACGTCCCAGCCCAACGCCTCCGTGCACCAGTACCCCATGAGGCACCAGCAGCAGAGCTCCCGCGACTCCTACACTGACTCTATGCAGAGCTACGAGATGGACTACTCGGACCAGGCTCCCATCAGGTAAAGTGGCCACAGCCAACTCACCCTGGGCCCGGCTCTCTCAACCTCCCCCACAGGTGACAGAGGCCAGCAGGTCCCCAGGGTGATGCCAGGGATGGCGCTCCCAGTGTGGTGGGTGACAGAGGGAAGGATGAGGTGAGGAAGAGCGGGGTGGTGCTGGCCTCATCCAAGCCTTTCCTTCTCACTGGGAAGTTTTCAAACTCTTTTGGGTCACTGCCCTCCTCTGTCCTCACTGGGTTTGGGGCCCCCCACCCCTGGCTGTCCCTGCTGGGAGCTGGGCAGTGAAGTGTGGTGTGGCTGGGGACACAGACGTGGCAGAGCCCAGCCCAAAGTGCCAGCCCCATCCAGGTGGACAGAGCCTCCCTGCCGGCATCCCCATGGCAGCAGGGGGTGGCGGGTGGCGGTGGGACCTCGCTGACCATGTTCCTCTCCTCCCCTGGCAGACGCTATGGTAGCGTAGACTCTGCCGCAAACGGACGCAGCGACGCTGAGTCCGGTTCTGAGTCGAGCAGGCGGACCAGCCGCCAGCCTTCCCTTGAGAGCAGGCGGTCCCTAGACCTATCGGATAGGTGGGTCGCTACCTGTGCCGTGTGCCGTGTGCCGTCGCAGAGTGCTGTGGTCGGTCCTTGCAGCCGTGGTGAGGCCAACACCAGTCCTGGCAAGGGCGGCCTTGTGCCACCCTCCCCGCCCCGAATCAGCCTTGTACAGGGACAGCTTTGGGATGCTCCAGGTGTCCCCCCAGCCCCTCTTGCTGCTGCACTCCAGTTCATGGGGTGACATCCCAGCATCCTGGTCCCGCTTGCTGGCACTGCGACTGTCTGGCAGCACTGCTGCCTGTTCCTTGTCATGTCAGCGGGTGTGGGACCGGGCCCTTGGGGACTCAAATGCCACCCCCTGTTGCTGGTCGCCTGCCAGGGTGTGCCTGTCTGGGAAAAAGCTTCATGCAGTGATTTGGGATCCTGCGATGTGCCAAGAGCACCTCTCCCAGTTCTGGCCAGAATCAGGATGGGGAGGTGTGGGGTTTCCAGGTGTGAGCTGTGTCTCCTGCATCCCTGTGCCCCAAGTGCTCCTTCCCAAGGTACCTGGATGATGCCAGTACCCCTCCCAGCTGTGACCAGCCTGAGCCATCCCCCAGCACTCTCTTCCCTGCGGTGTCCCCTGGCTTCCTGTCCCTTGGCCTGGCTCAGCCACTCTGGGCTCCGCCCAGCCCAGCCCCTCACCTTTGTCCCCTCACGCACCCCCTGAGCCCTGGCTGCCAGTGCTGGAGACGTGGTGTCGGCCTCTTCCTTGGCATGTCCCTGTCCTGTCTGCATGTCTGCTTCTGTCAACCTGTCCCCAGGGAGCCACGGGGCTGCCCTGTCCCTGGCAGCCTCCCGGGACACAGGGCCCCTGTGGGCCTCCCAGTGCAGGCAGCTGTGAGAGGAGGGGGCTGGAAGGGCTGGGGGGGCAGATGGGGTGGGGGAAGGAGTCTGGCCTGGCAGCAGNGCAGATGGGGTGGGGGCAGGAGTCGGGCCTGGCAGCAGAGAGGGGGCCCCTGGGTAGAGATGGTGGCAAGAGGAATGAGGGGGTTGAGGGGATGTCCTGGGGTGGGGTGCCTGGGAGGGCTGCGTGGAGCACAGGTGACAGATCTGTGTGTCAGGGGCAGGACAGGGTGTCTGGCAGCAGCAGGAGGCAGGATCTGGCTGGGGATGCTGCTGCCCCCACCCCTGGCTGGGGTGAGCCTAGGAGACAGACACTGTCACCCCCATCCCCACTCAGCCCAGGCACAGGCAGGGAGGTCAGAGTGCCCCTGCTTGGGGGGCTGGTTCCAGCCGATGGAGTTTCCTGGTTCTGTACCTTCAGCTCCCAGGACGAGGAGCCCAGTGCTCCCGATGGGAGCTGCACATCCTCCCGCCCCCATTGCAGGGCCCTGGGGCTCTGCCCGGGGTGACATGGACCCACGGGAGCCCTGTCCTTGTGTCCCCTCACCCCTCAGCCCCACAGGGAGCAGCCGCTACGCCTCGTCGGCCGAGCTGAGCCAGGGCAGCTCCCAGCTGAGCGAGGACTTCGAGAACGAGAGCCTGAGAGACTCAGAGCTGGACGAGAGGGACGGGGACTCCTACCACTCCTGCCACAGCTCCGTCAGCTACCGCAAGGACTCACCGCACTGGGAGGAGGAGGATGATGATGATCTCTACCTGGAGGAGGAGGAAGAGTTCATTGAGGACTACAGTGAGACTGAGGAAGGCTACCCGAAGGAAGAGGAGCTGGAAGAGGAGGAGGAGGAGGAACTGCGGGAGCAGGACACCTATGAACCCCCTGAGCATGAAACATACCCACCACCACAGAAACCCCTGCCTCAGCAGCAGCAGCAGCAGCAACAGGTCCCACAGCAGCAGCAACAGCAGCAGCAGCAGCAGCAACAGGTCCCACAGCAGCAGCAACAGCAGCAGCAGCAGCAGCAACCCCAGCTGGTCCCACAGCAGAAGCCTCAGCAGCAGGAAAGGAAGGAGGAGAGGAAAGAGGAGAGGAAAGAGGAAAGGAAGGAAGAGAAGGACACCTCTGCTCCCCAGGAAGCCCCTGAGGCCCTGCAGGCCCAGCGGGCGGAGGAGGAAGTTCCCATGCAAGAGGCAGCCCTGGAGACTGAGCCCCCAAAACCAGCTGAGAGGTAGGAGGGGAAACTGACCTGTGGTGTCCCTGGGATGGCACTGTGCCTGGAGGCACTGAGGATGCTCTGGAGGTGGCTCAGGGATGGTGCTGGTGCTTGGCGCAAGACCAGGGACTTTCTGCTGTGTCTGGAGCTTTTCCAGGTGCCTGAGCCATCGAGGTGGGGGAAGCCCACCTTGTGCCACCCAGGCAAGAGCCAGCACCTTGGGCACGCTGCCCAGGCCCAGCACCCTCTGTGCAAGCATGGCTCAAGTTCAAGAACCTGCTGGGGCTGTGGGGCTGCAGGTTTATAACCTGGGACAAACATGGGGCTGGGGGAATGGGATCTCAGGGCTGTGATTCCTCTCCTCTGGCACAGGCTCTTGGCACCCTGGGTGGAGCTTGGTCAGAGGAGGAGATTTCCTTTACAGAAGTCAGTCCTCTCCCTAGGCCTGATAAAAGCTCATCCATGGCCTCCTGTGCTGTACAAGTGAATTAATTTGTGGTCAGGTTCCTGGTGCAGCATGTGAATAATTCATGTCTTGGGGACAGATTATTCCGATATCATTATTGACCATTTCCATTTTCAGTGAGTGACACTCCTCTGTGCAGAGGTGAACTGCTGTGATGGGCTTTCTCAGCCTTTTATTTAGTTTAAATTACACACCAGGAACTGGGAATCTCTAATTTAAACCAATGTGTAATGAGCTGTTTTTAAAAAAAACTGGATATTTAAGCCCAAGACCTGTCAGGAACCTGAGGGCCTCAGGTCATGTCTGCCTGCAGTGCCCACTGGGCAGGGGGCTTAGGGGTCCTGTGCTAGGATTGGGACTGTGGATTAGTGCTGGGGACCATGGATTGTGCTGAGAACCCCAGATTGTGTTGGGACCCCCAGATTAGTGCTGGGGGTCTCAAATCAGCACTGATGACACTAAATTAGCTTTTGGGACCCCAGAGTAGCACTGGGGACTGTGGATTAGTGCTGAGAACCACTAATGCTGAGGATCCCAGGTTAGCACAGACAGAGCCCCCCAGGTTCATCTCCTGAGTGCCCCAGGGTGGTTCTGGGTTCCTCTCTCCAGTGTCACATCACATCAGGCTCTCCAGGAGACTGGTATGTTTGGAGGATTTCTTTTCTTTTCCTCCATGTCTTGACTTTGTCGGAGAGGAGAAAAAACCCCACAACACCCAGCATGTCCAGGCAGACACTTTTCCCTGGGCTTGGAACCACTGGGGTGTTGGGTGCTCTTTACCCAGGAAGCTGTGGTGGGAAGTGGCCAGAGGACATTGTGCTGGGGAGATGGGGGGCAAAAGATGTTTCATTCACATGCTTGTGTCACCAGCTGTCCCTGTGTGTCACTTGGGTGCCCAGGGCAGGGTCTCCTGAGGGTGGGGAAGCTTCTGGCTTCTCCCCAGTGCCCTGCCCTGATTGTGGCTGCTCTTTGCAGTGGCACCTGCTGCCTTTTCAGTCCTTCCTGGTACCAAGAGGCAGTTTTGCCATGGCCACGCTGTCTCAAGGCACATCAGGATCCCCAAATGGCAGCCTCAGGCCTGCTCTGCCCTCCCTGGTGCTGTGCTGGGAGGTGACAGGGGATGTGTGTGCTTGCAGGGAGCCAGCAGAAGAGGAGGTGCAGGACCCCAAAGCACGAGCCAAAGCCAACTGGCTGAGAGCCTTCAACAAGGTCTGCATGCAGCTGCAGGAGGTGAGGACCCCTGGCCACTGCCACGGCTCGGGGCTGGGGGCACAGCCCCTTTCCACACCTGGGCAGCTTCCAGGGACATCCACGGACTTAGTGGTGCCAACAGTGGTGCCCACAACCCCATTCCCACCAAGTGGGCTGCCCTGGAAGGGCCGGGAGTGCTGAGGATCCCCCGTGTGTGCTGCATGCATGTGCTGGTGCAAGACCCCTGCCCTCTCCCCTCTGTTGAGTTGACAATATTTTGTTTTGTTTTTAGACTCCATCCTCCATCTTTTCTTTTTGTTTTGGCTCTGGATTCGCTCCCCGGGGTCTCGATCCCCCTCCCCACCGCTTCTCTTTTCAGTTGTCCACCACCATGGCCCTTGCACCCGCGTCTCCCCTTCCTGCAGGGAAGGGGTGTAGCCTGCCTGCAGGTAAGCATGTCCACCTGGAACCTCCCAGCCATGTGTGTGCCTTCCCTGTGTGTGTGTGTATGCTCAGGGATTGCCCGTGAAGAAGGGGTAATGGTCTCTCTCCGCCCTTCTCCTCCAAAATAATCCCCTGCCTGCAGGGGTAGGTGGCACTGCTGGATGATCCCTGCACACACACCCTCTTCCATGTGCTCTGGCTTTTCCCTGCTCTTCTTTCCAACTGCTATGGGTCCTTGAGGACCTGCTGAGCCTTTGTGATGCTTCTTCACTCCCCCAAGCCCTGAATTTTCACACAGTGTAGCCATGTCCCCTGCCTTGCCAGCTTCATCCCCTTTGCTGAAGCCCACCCACTTGCTCACCCAGGTCAGCCTCCTGAAGATATTTATTCCCAGTGCTGGCTCTTTGCTGGGTAGAGCCCCCTTGGTTTTGGAGCACACTTTTCTCTGCCCACTCTGCTCATCCTTCCATGCCCCCCCAGTGCTGTGAGCATTCACTGCCCTGGGGGGGCTGTCCCCGTGCTGGTGGCTCTTGCTGTGCCCTGACGCTGTCCCTTGTTTTCCAGGCCCGCGGGGAAGGTGATGGAGAAAAGTCCCTGTGGTTCAAAGGCGGGTGAGTACAAGGGGAAGCTGGGTACACTCTGCCCCCCGGGATCTCAGCCCCCTCCTCATTAGGATGTGATTAATGAGCTCAGCATTAATGGGCTTGTGTGGGGAAGGGTTGCCGAGCTGCGGGCATGCAGGGAGGCCGGTGTTTTGGAGCTGAATTTTGGGGCTGGTCAGTGCTTTTGGAACAGCCAGCAGACATGACATTGCTCTGTGACCCCAAGAGCTGCTGCTGAGGGGGAGAGTGAGGAGGTGAGTTGAGATGGGGATGAGGAGGGGTGGCAGCTCCTGCTTCCCTCATGGAGCGGTGTCATGGGGAATCCTGAGCCTCTCACCTGGACGGGCTGGAGGTCTCAGTCCTGTCTTGCTCTCGCAGACAGCCCTGCTGTGGACCTGGGCAGAACCTGGTAGGTTGCCTGAGAACCCCCCGATCGCTCCAGGGATTTCTTTCCGACAGGGCTGTGAAGTTCCATTCCTGCTTTGGGTTCCCTTGCAGCAAAACTTGAGGCTCACCTGCTCAGTGCTCCCCTTTGGGGTCCCAGAGGGAACCCCAGCTCTCCAGCCTCACACTGCAAAGCCAAATGAGCAGTTGTTCTCCTGGGTTTCACTGTTAAGCTTCACATGGGGAAAAAATCACAGTTTTTGCCAAAATCCCTTTCCCCTTAGTTTTTAGTCCAGTGGTCCCTACCCTGGCTGGGGTGGTGGTGGGGATGGGGATCCCATGGGTGGGTCCCTGGCCACACAGGGGTTGCTTTGCAGTCATATTCACCAAGTCCTAGATATTGAGAAGAAATCCTTTCCTGTGAGGGTGGTGAAGCCCTGGCAGAGGTTGTTCAGAGCAGCTGTGGCTGCCACATCCCTGGAAGTATCCAAGGCCAGGTTGGCAACCTGATCTAGTGGAAGGTGTCCCTGCCCTTAGCAGGGCATGGAACGAGATGGGCTTCAAGGTCCCTTCCAACCCAAACCATTCCGTGGTTCTCTGAAGTGCTGAGTGACCATGGGGCAACAACAAGGGGCCCCTTCCTGCCTCAGTTTCCCCTTGCCCGCTGACTCTCCTCTCTCTTGCAGGCCTGGTGGTGGGCTGATCATTATAGACAGCATGCCGGACATTCGCAAGCGAAAACCCATTCCCCTAGTTAGCGATTTGGTGAGGTTCCTCCCAAGGCACCCCCCCACAGCTGCCAGCTTTGCTCCTGCTGCGCCCCACTGGACTGCGCCACCTGTGCCCCGCTCCCCAGCTGCCTCTAACATGGCTTGTGTTCTCTGTTTTCTTTCCTGTGGCCTGGCTGGGCCTTCCCTGCGGCAGGGGGGCGGCTGTAAGGTTTCTGCGCTGCATTAACAGCATGCCCGACATTAAGCCTGGACGCAAATCTCTCCCTCTAGTCAGCGATCTGGTGAGCGCGGTGCGAGGGGTTAAAGAGACAGCGCCCTTGGGGCTGCTGGCCAGCCCTCGGTGCCCCCAGCCCTGCCAAAGGGGGGCGGGGGTGTCCCACACTGCCTGGAGGGCTCCTGGCCCTCCTTGCAGTGGGGAGCTGGGCTCTCCCTTCCCCGAGGGTGCTTCTCTTTAACGGAGCTCTGGTCCCTACCCCAAGCATCAGCCTGAGGTTTCCCAGGGCTGTATTTGGTTTCCCATTCTTTTACTGGTGCTGTATCCCTGGTCCCTTCCTGTCCCAGCTGCCATGCCAGGCTGTCCACAGCCATGCACACTGGTGCTGGACAGACAGACCCCCCGTACCAGGGGAGGGCTGGCAGTGGCTTTTCCAAGTTGCCCAGACCCTGCGCTCCTGTCCCCACTGTCCCAGTGTATGGGGCTGGAGACCCCCGATGTGTGGGCCCCCCACGATGGGGTCCCCTCCAGTCCCTGGGCTCTTGCACAGGGTCACTCTGCTGGTCCCCTCTCCCTCCTGATGACAAGAGACAGCAATTTTGGAAACAAGACACCCTTGTCCCCCAGAATTAGGTGTCCTTTCCCCTCTCTTTACACCTTGTCAGCTCCACTGTGTGCCCTCCCTGGGGTG
>VXBC01006796.1:23841-35948 GCA_013399945.1 Ploceus nigricollis | reverse complement strand
GTGGCTTGGGGACACAGTGCCCCCCACCACGGACTGCTCAGTGCTGGATGAGGGGGTGTTTCCCCAATTCCCACTGGTTCTGGCAGGGAAGGGGCTCTCCTGGGAAGTGTTTGCACTAATGCCTTTTTATTCCCCCCTCGCCGGCCCTGGCTGCCCACAGGCCATGGTAAGTGCCCTCCACCCCATCTCCCCAGGGGTCTCAGACACATGGTGAGAGGCTCTGCCCCACTGGAGCTGAACTGGGAATGTCATAGGCTGCTGCACTGGTTCAGTCCCACTGCACAGCAGTGCTGGCAGCAATGGGGGCTGGGCTGTCCCCACTGCCCCCCATGCAGCCAGGACCCTTCCCTGTCTGGGGTCAGGGTCTGTCCTGGGTGTTTCACAGCCACTGGGGGTGTAGGAGGGAGCTCTCATGTTCTGCTGGATCTGGGAACTCGCTTTCTTTCCCACAGTCCCTGGTCCAGTCCAGGAAAGCAGGAATCACATCTGCGCTGGCCTCGAGCACCTTGAACAATGAGGAGCTGGTAGGTGCTGGGGTGGGCTGGGTTGGGGATGGCTGGGAGGGGGAAACTGAGCCTCGGGGTCCAGGCCAGCAGTAGAGGTGCAGAGTCTGTGCCCCACCCGCATCCTCTGGTGGTGCCTGAGCATCCGGGATGCTCATGGCAGCACCTGGGGATAGAATCATGGGATCATTAGGGTTGGAAAGGACCTATAAGATCATCAAGTCCAACTGTCAACCCAGCACCACCACCATTAAATCAATATCCCCAAGTGCATTCTCTGCCCTGCTTCAGCGTTTCTCCCCCTCTCTCCCCTGTACCTGCACAGAAAAACCATGTTTACAAGAAGACCCTGCAAGCCTTAGTGTACCCCATCTCCTGCACAACGCCCCACAACTTTGAGGTGTGGACGGCCACCACCCCCACCTACTGCTACGAGTGTGAGGGGCTGCTGTGGGGCATTGCCCGCCAGGGAATGCGCTGTGCCGAGTGCGGCGTCAAGTGCCACGAGAAGTGCCAGGACCTGCTCAACGCTGACTGCCTGCAGAGTAAGGACCTGGGGCCCTCAGCCTTGTCCCTTCTCACCTTGCAGAGGGAGGAGGGAGCAGCCCCAGAGAGCTCTGCTCCTGACCTGGGCATGGGAGAAGTGGTGGGCAGAGCAGACTCGTCCTGGGCAGGGGATAGATCCCTCCAGGTTTGAATTAATTCATGCATGGAATCATAGAATCATGGAATTGTTAAGGCTGGACAAGACCTTTAAGATTATCAGGTCCAACCATCAACTGAGCACCCTTGTGGTCACCACTAAACAGTGTCCTCAAGTGCCACAGCCACATGTTTTTTGCACACTTCCAGGGGTGACTCCATCACTGCCTGGGCAGCCTGGTCCAGGGCTGGACAACACTTTGGGGAAGAAGTTTCCCCTGTTACCAAACATAAACCTTCCCTGGTGCAACTTGAGGCCATTTCCTCCTGTCCCTGTCCCCAAGCCCACCATGCCAACCTGCAAGAGCTCTTGGTACCACCAGCCCCGCAGCCCATCTCACCCATGCCTGTCCTCTCCCAGGAGCAGCAGAGAAGAGCTCCAAGCATGGAGCAGAGGACCGGACCCAGAACATCATCATGGTGCTCAAGGACCGCATGAAGATCCGGGAGCGCAACAAACCAGAGATATTTGAGCTGATCCAGGAGGTGTTTGGGGTCAACAAGACCACGCACACACAGCAGATGAAGGCAGTCAAGCAGAGTGTCCTGGATGGCACCTCCAAATGGTCAGCCAAGATCAGCATCACGGGTAGGCAGCTTGTCACCTTCAGCATTGGGGACCATGGGAATGTCCCCATTGCCCAACCCCTCATTCTGCCAGGCAGCTTCAGTCCCTGGGGGGATGCAGGTGCCTGTTTTGGGGATCTTAGTGTGGCTGTGGCATTGACTTCTCTCTGTTCTCTCTGCTGTGCTGTGCTGCAGTGGTCTGTGCCCAGGGCCTGCAAGCAAAGGATAAGACGGGTTCCAGTGACCCCTATGTCACTGTCCAGGTTGGAAAGACAAAAAAAAGGACTAAAACTATTTACGGCAATCTCAACCCAGTCTGGGAGGAGAATTTCCATTTGTAAGTTCACCCCTGGTCTCCCCATTTTCCTCCCTGGCCACTCATGGTTGTGCCAGGCTGTGCTGGCTCTTGCCATGTCCCAGTAGGGTGGGGGGAGCCAGCTGGGCCTCATCCTGCCCCCACTGAGGTGCTGGGATCCCTTGGGGTTCTGTTTTATGCCATGAGGATGTGACTCCAGGGGCTGATCCAGGCTGTGCTGGGGCTGCCTGGGTGTGGCACTGGGAGAGGGTTGGTGCCCCCACATCTGCTCTCTTCCCCACTTCCTGCTTTGTGCTAGTCCCTTTTGTTTAGGGAAGCAGTGATGGGGAGTAGCTGGAAAGGTTTCACTGCTCATGCTGGGGCTTGCCTTTGTCACCTCCCCAGCGAGTGCCATAACTCCTCTGACCGCATCAAGGTCCGTGTGTGGGACGAGGATGATGACATCAAGTCCCGTGTCAAGCAGCGCTTCAAGAGGGAATCCGACGACTTCCTGGGCCAGACCATCATCGAGGTCCGGACCCTGAGTGGGGAGATGGACGTCTGGTACAACCTCGGTAAGCAGCACAGCCTGGGACCCTCGCCCTGGGCTCAGGGGGTGACACATCCTGCTCATGCTGGGACCCCCTGCCCTGGACTCCAAGGGGAAAGTGCTGCCAGCCACAGGCTGAAGGCTATTGCAGCAGGGTCTGCTCTTAGAAACAATTTAATATCAAAAGCCATCAGGATAAAATGTTTTCCTAGAGTCATTTTGAGAACCCTCTACCCTGGAGGTTCTAGAACACCAGCCTCCTGCAGAAGGGAAACCGAGGCACAGAAAGGCCATGTCTCTAGTGGCTGGAAATGTGGCCAAATCCCACCCCAGCCTGGCTGCACGCGGTGCTGGTGTCCCCTCAGCCCTGGCCCTGTGCCAGAGCATTGTGCCCCTCTTTGGGGCTGGCAGTGAGCAGGGTTGCCCCAGGGAAGCCTCACACCTTGTCCCTCTCCCTGCACCCACAGACAAGCGCACAGACAAGTCTGCAGTGTCGGGAGCCATCCGGCTGCACATCAGTGTGGAGATCAAGGGCGAGGAGAAGGTGGCTCCTTACCATGTTCAGTACACCTGCCTGCATGAGGTGAGCAGCCCAGAAAGGCACAGGGGGCATGGCCCCCTCCCCAGCAGTGCCACCCTGCCATGGGGAGCTGACGGGACTCATTTGTACCTCCAGAACCTGTTCCACTTTGTGACGGATTTGCAAAACAACGGGGTGGTGAAGATCCCCGACGCCAAGGGGGATGATGCGTGGAAGGTGTACTTTGATGAGACAGCACAGGAGATCGTGGATGAGTTTGCTATGCGCTATGGGGTGGAGTCCATCTACCAGGCCATGACGTGAGTCCTCTGCCCCTGTCTGGTTCAGATGGGCTGCACCCACCCCCCAGGTGGAGGGTTACTATCCCCATCTTCCTCTCCTGCTGCTGTTGGCACTCACCTCCCTGCCGTGGGTGCAGACTGGCCCAAACCTATGGACCCATCCTTCCCTTTCCCAATGCGCTCTGGCACAGCCTCATCTCAAGTCCTGTGTCCAGTTTGGTCACCACAAGAGATCAGATGGATCTAAAGCTGTTGGAGAGTGTCCAAAGGAGGGATATGGAGCTGGGGAAGGTTTTGAGGAGCAGCTGAGGGCACTTGGCTCGCTCAGCTGGAGCACAGGAGACTGAGGGGAGGCTCCTCAGGGGCTGCAGCTCCTCCCGAGGGGAGGCAGAGGGGCAGGGGCTGAGCTCTGCTCTGGGACAGGGACAGGAGCCCAGCAAGGGCTGGAGCTGTGCCAGGGCTTGGCATGGAGCTCAGGGCAAGGTTCTTCCCCCCGAGGGTGCTGGGCACTGCCCAGGCTCCCCAGGGAATGGTCCCGGCCCCAAGGCTGCCAGAGCTGCAGGAGCGTTTGGACAGCGCTCCCAGGGATGCTCAGGGTGGGGTTGTTGGGGTGTCTGTGCAGGGACAGGGGCTGGACTGGGTGATCCCTGTGGGTCCCTTCCAATTTGGGATGCTCTGGTATTCAATGATTTATGCACCCCAAACCCTACATCCCCTCCCATGGCCTAAAACGCTCAGCTGCCGCCTCTCTCCGTAGGCATTTTGCCTGCCTCTCCTCCAAGTACATGTGCCCCGGTGTGCCGGCGGTGATGAGCACCCTGCTGGCCAACATCAATGCCTACTACGCCCACACCACCGCCTCCAGCAATGCCAACGCCTCCGACCGCTTTGCCGCCTCCAATTTCGGGGTAAGTCCCATGGTACGTAAACGCTCTTTTCTTTTTCTCTCCTTTCTTTGGGAGGGGGTGGGGGGCTCACGAAGCAAAACGAGCTGTGCAAAACACCCCGCTCCAAACTGCAGCCAGGCAGCAGTGGGGTCAGCCCCTGCTTGCCCCAAAAATCATCCTGCTCCTGTGTTTCAGGAAGGAAAAGAGCCCAGAAGAAGGGCTAAATTTGCTCCCCGAATTATTATGGGAGCCTGAGCAAACTGGGACACTGGGTGGCAGTGTGCCAGGAGGGGGGGCTACCTTGGTGGCAAAATCAGGAGCATGTGGCCATGACCCACCCCTGCACTTCCTGGGGAGTCTTGCACAGCCTCGTGTGCTTTGGGGGACCCCGGCCTGCTGCAAACTCAGCCGGTTGTGCCAGCACTACTGGGTGCCAAGTGGGGCGAGTTTGTGGCAGGGCTGGGTGCCCCTCCGGACGTGGACGAGGAGGGGCTGAGCCCTCACCTCGGCTGCCCTACCCGTGCCATCCCAGAGGCAGGAAATGGTCACTCTGGGTGTGCATGGCTCGAGCCAGGGTCAGTGGGTAGCCAGGGACACAGCCAGGGCCTCGCACAGCTCCGGGCAGCTTTGGCTCACCTCCACGTTCCTGTTGCAGGGGGTAGCTAGAGCCGAGCGAGCTGTGCCTCCGGGTCACGCAGGAGGAGGAAACCAAAAACCCGCCTTTTCTCTAACATAGAGGATTTTAAAAACTTGTCTCTTTCTCTTTTTTTAGAGAGCCTAAGGTTGGGTCCTAAAGTGCCCGGCCGTGTCGCTTTAACCCTGAGTACCCGTCGTGTCCAGTGTTAGAGTGCTGCAGCCGCTCCTTGGGTGTTGGGGACGCACGGCCCGGCCCAGGGCCCGGCTGGGCCATCCCCGCCAGCGCCGAAGGTTTGCGGTGGCCAGCACAGGCTGTGGGCATGGCCGAGCCATGGACTCGCTGCCCCTCCCACCCCTGTGCTCTTGTCCCAGGACTCAGACGCTGCTCCGGACTCTCCAGAGCCCTGCGGGTCAGCCCTGACCCCGTACAGCCAGTGCTGAGGGGGGAAGCCAGGGCTCTCATGGGAGGCCCACGTGGCTGTCCAAAGCCTCTCCACCAGCAGGAATGCAAAGGGAAATGCTCCCCAACAACATTTTGGGGCCAGTATTGGGAGGAAATTCTTCCCTGTGAGGGAGTGAGGACTGAGGTTGCCCTGACAGCAGCTGTGGCTGTCTCATCCCTGGAAGTGTTCAAGACTAGATTGGACAGGTCTTGGAGCAACCTGGAATAGTGGAAGGTGTCCTTGCCCATGGCAGGGAGTAGAATAAGGTGGTCCTTAAGGTCCCTTCCAACCCAAACCAGTCTGGGATTCTATGATGAGTTGCTTTGCCATCAGCTCTGACCCCTGATCCAATCCACAACCCAAGATGGGATTTGCATCCTTCTGCCCTGTGCTCCCTGGGTGGGAGCTGGGCTGAGCTGAACTACAGCCCCTCAGCCCCAGTGGAGACCCCAACATGGGATGTTTCTTGCCCATGTCCCTTGATGCAGCCCAGTGGACCGAGTGAGGAGTCCATGGAAATGTCCAGCTCCTGGGGCCACCCTGAAGATGGGCAACCACTGCACATCCTTTCCCTGCCCTTTTTCTTGAGCTCTTGGAAAGCCCCAGTCGAGGAGCTACTGATCCTGCAGCTCCTCTCCCAACTCTTGTCCTGAGCCCAGGCTCAGAGGTGTTCCAGTGGGCAGGGCAGACAGAGCAGCCTGTCAGCCTCCCAGCAATGACAGGGGACACGTGGTGTCACCTCTCCATCCTGAACAGCACCTGGCATGGCCACATGTGCCCCAGGAGCTGCTGAGGGCTTTGAGTGAGCCCCAGTCACCAGCAAGGAGATGCTCTTCTCTGCGGGCATGTCCTGCCCAATCAGGGCAAGGAAGGAAGGAAGGAAGGAAGGAAGGAAGGAAGGAAGGAAGGAAGGAAGGAAGGAAGGAAGGGAAAAGAAAAGAAGGAAAGGAAAGGAAGGAAAGAAGGAGAAGGCTGAGTAAGGGCTGAGCAGACAGCAGAGACAGACAAGGGCAGGGGGTCGGGCCCTGCCGCCTTCCCCCTGCTCACCTGCCCCCGGGGCGTTTCTCCACAGAAAGATCGCTTTGTCAAGCTCCTGGACCAGCTGCACAACTCCCTGCGCATCGACCTCTCCATGTACCGGGTAAGGTGCCTGCCCTGCCTCAGTGTCCCCACCTGAAGCAGCAGGTGGCTGCTCCCTCACCCTCACTTGCCCTTGTGAATTTTGAGGGCAACTCCCCTCTTTCCTTTCCAGAACAACTTCCCTGCCAGCAGCCCCGAACGGCTGCAGGACCTGAAGTCCACAGTGGATTTGCTGACCAGCATCACCTTCTTTCGGATGAAGGTACTGCTGGGGCCCCACTCACCCTGTCCCTCAGGGGATCTGACTCTCTTTGGCCCTGGTTCTCTGAGGGTTGGGGTTGTGCTGGCCTGTGGTGCTCCTGGGTGGGTGTCTGGGGGTGCTTCGAACACCATGCCCTCCTTGCACACCAGGTCCAGGAGCTGCAGAGCCCCCCACGAGCCAGCCAGGTGGTGAAGGACTGTGTGAAGGCCTGTCTCAACTCCACCTACGAGTAC
Source organism: Ploceus nigricollis (assembly GCA_013399945.1). Classification (NCBI taxonomy): domain Eukaryota; kingdom Metazoa; phylum Chordata; class Aves; order Passeriformes; family Ploceidae; genus Ploceus; species Ploceus nigricollis. Next base: position 28,968 of record VXBC01006796.1, on the reverse strand, counting down.
ATCTTCAACAACTGCCACGAGCTCTACAGCCGCGAGTACCAGACAGACCCGGTGTGTGGGGCAGGGGGGATGCCGGGCACTGACCTCCCCATCCCATGCCCTTCTCCTTTTCCTCATGCTCCTGCTCCCTCTCCAGAGTGCTCAGTCCTGTGCAGAATGATCCCCAGGCCTTGGAGTTTGAGCTGTGGGGTTGAGATCAGGACAGACAAGAGGGGGTTGCATGGGGCCTCCAGGGTATTCCCTTCTGTTCCCTTGTTAGCCCTGACACAAAGGTGAGCCCTGCACTGGGGTGACCAAATTCTCCACTGTGTCCCTGCCCCTCCAGACTAAGAAAGGTGAGGTGCCCCCCGAGGAGCAGGGTCCCAGCATCAAAAACCTGGATTTCTGGTCAAAGCTCATCACCCTGATTGTCTCCATTATTGAGGAAGACAAGAACTCCTACACACCCTGCCTGAACCAGTGAGTAGGTGCTGGGGAAGGGGACACTGCTGTGCCCACAGAGGGTGCCCATGTGGAGGCACTAGGATCTTGAGGCCTTTGGAAGTGATTATAACATCCATTCTACAGATAGGAAAGCTGAGGCTGCTGGGAGATGTGTGAGGAATGTCTATGCACATGGAGGGCTGATTCACCCTATGTTCATAGCCTCAAGCTGTGCCAGGGGAGGTTCAGGTTGAACATCAGGAAGAATTCATGGAAAGGGTGGTCAGGCGTTGGATGGGGCTGCCCAGGGAAGTTTGGAGTCCCTACCCCTGGAGGTGTCCAAGGAAGGCCTGGATATAGCACTCAGTGCTTTGGGCTGGGTGACAAGAGGGGGATCATTCACAGGTTGGACTCAATGACCTTGGAGGCCTTTTCCACCCTAAACGATTCTGTGATTCACACTCTCCCCTCGCCCCAGGTTCCCCCAGGAACTGAACGTGGGGAAGATCAGCGCTGAGGTGATGTGGAACCTCTTTGCTCAGGACATGAAGTATGCAATGGAGGGTGAGTCCCACCTGCCACCCTGAGCCAGAGAGGGAGGACCCAGGCAGGAGCTGTCCTCAGCTCACACCTCCCCTGTTCCCTGGGCAAGCCCATTTCATCTCCTCATCAACACCATGCATAGCTTAACCCCCCACAGAAGCACTTCCACCTTTTGACCCTGGAGCTGCCCCTGGGGAGCCACACCCCAGATTTGGGGCTCAGAGTAAGCCCCAGGCCCTTTCCCCGTGCAGAGCACGAGAAGCACCGCCTGTGCAAGAGCGCAGACTACATGAACCTGCACTTCAAGGTGAAGTGGCTGTACAACGAGTACGTCACCGAGCTGCCCTCCTTCAAGAGCCGCGTGCCCGAGTACCCGGCGTGAGTACAGCACTGGGGCCGGGCAGGGGGACTGCCACCACCAGGGCTGCTGGCCTCACCACGGATGGATGTCTCTTCCAGCTGGTTCGAGCCCTTTGTCATCCAGTGGCTGGATGAGAATGAAGAGGTGTCACGGGATTTCCTGCACGGAGCACTGGAGCGGGACAAGAAGGATGGGGTATGAACAGGACTAGGGACGCAGTCTCAGAGGCGAGGGTCTTGTCCCTTGATGCCCACTATGTCCTGACTGGGGCCAAAATCTCCCCCACACATCCTGCTGACACCTCATCTCACTCCTACAGTTCCAGCAGACCTCGGAGCACGCGCTCTTCTCCTGCTCCGTGGTGGACGTTTTCTCCCAGCTCAACCAGAGCTTTGAGATCATCAAGAAGCTGGAGTGCCCCGATCCCCAGATCGTGGGACACTACATGCGACGGTTTGCCAAGGTGGGCACCTGCCAGGGCAGGGGTCAGCACCACACCTGGGACCCCAGTGCCACCCCTGGCTGGGGCTCCTGGGCTCTCTGTGCCCCCTCCATCCAGCTGTGGGCAGCCAATATGCTACCAACACACCCTGGGATACTCCCAGCTCTGCTAGCACAGGATGTTAATTAATTAATTAATTAAGAGCTAATTGATGAGTTATTTGCTTAATTAATATAGATTAGTTAAAACTGGCTTGCTGCAATATAGGAGGGAGTTGCGTGCAGGCTTGGTGGCTGTTGCCTTCACAGCTCTGCTGGAGCTGCCCATGGAGACCAGTTGTGCTGGATCTGCCTCCCACTGGCTGTGCCCATGTGGTTCCCAGTGCATGAACATGAGCCAGGTGTGCCCAGGTGGGCAAGGAGGCCAATAGCACCTGGCTTGTATTAGCAATGGTGTGGCCAGCAGGACCAGAGCAGTGACTGCCCCCCGTGCTGGGCACTGCTGAGACCCCACCTCAAACCCTGGGGTCAGTTTGGGGCCCGTCATGACAAGAAGGACATTGAAGGGCTGGAGTGTGTCCAGGGAAGGGAGCAGAGCTGCGGAAGGGTCTGGAACACCAGGAGCAGCTGAGGAAGCTGGGGAGGCCCAGCATGGAGAAAAGGAGGCTCAGGGGGGACCTTGTGGCTCTGCACAACTCCTGACAGGAGGAGACAGCCAAGGGGGTTGGGCTCTGCTCCCAGAGAACAGGGACAGGAGGAAAGGAAGTGGCCTCAAGTTGTGCCAGGGGAGATTTGGGTTGGGTGTTGGTAAAATGTCTTCACTGAAAGGTTTGTCCAGCCCTGGCACAGGCTGCGCAGGGCAGTAGTGAAGTCACCATCCCTGAAAGTGCTTAAAAAACATGTGGATGTGGCACTTGAGGATATGGTTTAGTGGTGAACATGGTGGTGGTACTGAGGTGATGGTTGGACTTGAATTTGTAGGGCTTTTCCAACTTTAATGATTCCATGATTCTGTGATCCATGAGGCCAGAGGGTCTGGGGCTCCCCCTGTGTATCCAGATATGAGGTTGTTTCACTGCTGTTGGACTCATGGTTTCCTTCTCTCCCCCCTTACCCTTTATTGCTGCTGTCTGGGTGTCCTGGTGCCCTGTTTGGCTGCAGACCATCAGCAATGTGCTGCTCCAGTATGCTGAGATCATCTCCAAGGATTTTGCCTCATACTGCTCCAAGGAGAAGGAGAAAGTGGTGATGTATCTCCCTTTTGCTGTCCCCACATGGTAGCCCCAGCTGTCACCTCAGCCCTAGGGTGGGTCGGTCCCTTCCTGATGGCAGTTCCTGACATGCTGCCAGGGTGGCTTCCATGCCATCCCTGTCCTCATGTCCCCCAGTGGAAGGGGGGAGGGTCCTGGGGCTGTGGGCAGCTGTCCCAGCCATATTTATTGGTGCTGACCCCTCTCTCCATCCCACCCCTCCAGCCCTGCATCCTGATGAACAACATTCAGCAGCTCCGTGTCCAGCTTGAGAAGATGTTTGAAGCCATGGGCGGGAAGGATGTGAGTATGGGGGTTCCAGCAGGGAGCCCTGTGGGGGGTTGGATCATTCCCTTCCCCCCCGAGGTAGCCCCTTGCCCAGTTCCCCAGTGCTGGGAGCAGACCCCTTCCTCACTCCTGTGTGGGGTCACACTGTCCTGCCCCATGGCACCCTGCTCTCCCACCATATCAGACTGGGAAGGGCTTCACCCTGCCCAGGGATGCATTTGGGATGCAGAAACTTCCCTGACGGCTGGTTCAGGAACCCTGTCAGCTTCAACAACCTCTTCCTCCTGCAGCTGGACACAGAAGCCAGTGATATCCTCAAGGAACTGCAGGTGAAACTTAACAACGTCCTGGATGATCTGAGCCGAGTCTTTGCCACCAGGTACAGCTGGGTGAGAGGGCAGGGGCAGTGGGCAAAGGAGAGGTCTGGGGGTCCTGAAGCTGTGGCTGGGCTCAGGCTGGGGGCTCTGGGGGGATTTGCTGAGCTGCCTGCGTGTTGTGGTCCCCAGTTTCCAGCCACACATCGAGGAGTGTGTGAAGCAGATGGGTGACATCCTGAGCCAGGTGAAGGGCACTGGCAACGTCCCCGCCAGCACCTGCAGCAGCGTCGCGCAGGACGCTGACAATGTCCTGCAGCCCATCATGGACCTGCTGGACAGCAAGTGAGTGTGGGGGGCAGCTGGAACCCCCACCCTGCCCCTCCTGGCCTCATCAGGCAGTGTGAGGGACGTGCAGAGTCAGGGTGACACAGGAGGGGTGACACGTGGCATCTCCTCTGCGCAGCCTGACGCTCTTTGCCAAGATCTGCGAGAAGACGGTGCTGAAGCGGGTGCTGAAGGAGCTCTGGAAGCTGGTGATGAACACCATGGAGAAGACCATCGTCCTACCCCCACTCACGGACCAGACGGTGAGTGATGGGGAGAGGGAGCAGGGACCCTGAGACACAGGTGACTGATTGGGGCCAGTGTGGGACATGGCTGGCCAGGTGCCCTCACTGGCATGTGAGAGGGTGGGGACTTCACTGACGTCTCCAAACCCGTGTCCAGCTCCTGGCCAGGGAAAGGATGGAAAAGAGATAGGTCATCCTTGCTCCAGAACCTTCTTGGTTGGCTTTGGCAAAGGACCTTCCTGCCACCTCGATTGTGGCATCAAGAGAGGACACTGGCCCTTTCTTATCCATCTTTCCCTCAGAGCTGGGACAGCATCCCATGCCACACTGATCCACACTGGCTGTGGGCGTGCTCCCTGTGCCAGGAGGTGAATCCAGGGGCTCCTGGAGTTTGGGGAGATGCTGCCTGTTCACCTTGCTGAGGGGCTGAGGGTTTCGTGAGGATACGGGGACATTCCCCAGCAGGGCTGAGCTGTTCCTTGCTCCTGGGGGGTTTAGGAAAGCAGAGCAAACTCAGGGAATGGTCCCTCTGAGGCTCCATATCACATTGCTGTTTGTCTGCCCCCCTGCACCTGAAGCTTCCTGAGGTGGTTCCTTCCAAATCTGGCAGGAAAGGGTGACACTGAGTGCTCTCAACCAGCCACACACCTGTTACTCTTTGGTGGCTTTTGTCACCATTACAAAGCTGGGCTCAGGCTCTTCCTTGGAGTTCCTGGAGCTGTCTGCCTTTATGTCACCTTTCTGGGACTGTGGAGCTCCTGTGCTGTGTCTGTGAGGGACAGCACAGTGATGACATGTCAGCCCTCAGTGGTGCCACCTCACTGTCACCGTGTCACAGCCCTGAGCCTGGCTCAGGTCAGCCCCACGTTGCTTCTGACTGGGCTCACACACCCTTGGCCAAAGGTGGCCAAATCTCATAGGAATGCTGGTGCCAC
>VXBC01006795.1:1531-13673 GCA_013399945.1 Ploceus nigricollis | reverse complement strand
ATCACTTTCTGGCTTTTTAGTAGGCTGGGATTTATTGAGATGAAAGTGACTGGGAGAGATGTACTTTCTGCTGAATTTGAAGTGAGATATATATATATATATTCTCTGACCTTCAGAATATTAGACCGTTCAATGTTGTATAACATGATTACCTGTATTTTTCAAGATGTTATGAGGAGAAAGAAGGAGTTTTGCCACCTTTTAAAATACGTCCTTTTTTAGAGAAAGCTATTAAGAAAGAAGGCTAAAATTACTTAAGAAAAAAATATAATTCCTTTATAAAGTTGCTATAAAAATGAGGGCAAATGAGATACTTTCCTGNAACTCAAAAGGGCTATAACTTCCCCCTGGCAGAAAGCCAGGACCAAGAGTAGGAATCCAGGGTTTGCAGTTCTCAGACCACAGCTCTATCCATCAGACTCTGTTGTCTCAAACCACCACTCAGAGCCAATTCATTAAAGCCAATATTATTTTGTGCACTTCAGAGGTGCAGTTTTGGTGGTTTCACAATGATATAAGCAAAAGCACTTTTGGATTAAAATGTTTATGCTCTGTTCATTTGCATATAGGTCAATCTATTGAATAATGCATATTCTCTTCTACTTATTATCAGGAGTCTACCTAGAGTCTCCCCCTGGATAAATTAAGCAAATCTTGAAAGCCCACAGAAAGAAAAGAACAGACAGCTGCTTTAAAACTTCTTTTCCCCAAGAATTTTTTTGCTGACAAGTAAAAATGAATGTGTTAAATGCCTAAAAGTGTCTCCTGTCAAAAATAAACTGCTTTGCATTCCAGTATAGATTTTTTCTGAAATCTGTTATGTGATTCTAATTTATGCATTTTTCTAGCAGGGATGTGAAATAATTTCACACACTTACTCACACATTATTTATTGACCATTTCAAATAAACACAGTCAGAATAAAGTTTTGCAAAAGTATTTTAGAAGTGAACAACCTATGTATAAATATAAAAGGAAAGCATACAGGTATAAGTAAACACATATATAAAACTGCAAAACCTCTCCTGAATTACATATTGAATTGAAGTGACTTCAGTGAAGCCTACTACTGAAAGTCTCTGCTGGCATAAAAATTAATGCAAGGCTGAAGTATAAAATAAATAACATCTTGGCTGGGTTAGTCAGGCTGTCTGCCTGCAGATGTCAGAAGTTTGACCTGAAGAGTACAGTTTGTAAGTTAAAGAACAAACAAATATTCCATGAGAAGAACCTCTGTAATTAATATGAGCTTACATATTTTCCACAAACCCCAATTTTCTGGGTGTTCCCACGATGGTGATCATTTACTGAGACACAACAGAGGACACACCATCCTTTTTGGCTACAGGTCAGAAAATCATTTCCAGTTTTCCTACAACATCTCAAGCTCCCTTACAGGACACTGCATGGTTTGTATTTCTAATCAAAAGCTAAGCAGGATATCCTTATTAACTTTTCAGTGCTGCCAGGGCCAGCAGCAGCAGCAGTGGCCATGCAGTAAAGGCCAGCAAGGTGCAGGCCAGCAGGAGGAAGAACTTGTGTCCGTGGAGGGGCAGAGCCCTGGAACAGCTGCCCAGGGAGGGCCTGGAGTGTCCCTGTGTGGGGACATGCCAGCCCCAGCTGGACACCTTCCTGTGCCACTGACCAGGGCACCCTGCCTGGGCAGGGCTGGGCTGGGGGAGCTCCAGAGGAACCTTCCAATCCTAATAATTCTGTCATTCCATGGATTAAAATTCAGATCTGCTGTCTATCAGATTGCATCAATAACACACTCTATCCATAGCTAGCCACCAAATTTTTCCTAGAAACTGTATTTAGGAGACAGAAATAATTTTATTAATGTGGACATGAAACCACTAGGGCAGTTTTGATTCTTTTATTTTTTAATTTATTGAAGGGGTTTCTTGGTGGCTTTTTTTGGTTGGGCTTTTTTGAGGCATTGTTGGTGTGTGTGTATTGCATTTCTGCTTACATTCAAATGATCTATTTCCTGTTACTATGCATAATAACATGTGATGCCTCTCAAACCTGATAAATTTGTAATATTGAGCTTTGGATACTACAGGGAGCATCTTTAGCCTCACAATGAAGGTGGTGAGAACACTGTGCAGCTGCCCAGAGCAGCTGTGGCTGCCCCTGGATCCCTGGCAGTGCCCAAGGCCAGGTTGGACCCTGGGGCTGGGAGCAGCCTGGGACAGTGGGAGGTGTCCCTGACATGGCAGGGGTGGCACTGGATGGGCTTTAAGGTGCCTTCCAACCCAAACCATTCTGTGATTATTTGGTTCTATGATTTTATGTTATTGAAAAATCTTTATGCTAGTGATTTCCCTAAAAGCACAGGTTTTAGAAATATTAAACATTAGGATACTGTTGTCATCCAGTCAAGGTGCAAAATCCACTCTGTCTTGGAGAAAGATGGAGAAAAGAAAGGTGAAAATGCAAATATGATGCATACATTAACACCCTGCAGACTCTCATTGTAAAATACTGAACAAGGAGAATAAAATATGGTCACTTAACCCCACTGTTGGATGGAATTAATCACGAGGCTCTCCAGAGCTGGAAGGGACCCACAAGGATCACCCAGTGCAACTCCTGTCCCATGTCACAAAGTCATCTTCGAAGTATTCAAGGCAGAAGAATGAAATAATTCCCAGAAATGTACAATTAGCCTACCAATATTACATGCACCAATGTTTAAAAAGAATTTGTGGAGCAAAACATTTTGTTCATTATAATGCATTGTTGAAAACTGTTCTGCACCAAATAACTCCAGATTAAAGCTCATTACCTTAAAATGTAGAAAAATAACAAGTAGTTAAGAATGCTATGATTATTCAATGTTTTGGATATTCTTAGACTTCAGCAGTGTCTCCATCCATACTGTGCATTCTAATTTATCCTCCTCAAAATAGCCTTCCTGCTTGCATAGCACTGATTCTTTAATTAAAATAAATAAATAAATATAAATCCTACAAAACAAATGTTTACAGATCTTTAAAATCCTTCATGATCCAAACACAATTATGAAAAACACACACAAAAAAAAAACCAACAAAAAACCAGAGTAAACATAATGTGTTATTGTACATAATCTGTGAGATTTATGAAAAAAATCTCTTTGTTACCCTTCAAGTTCTTGCAGCAAACAAATTTACAGGAAAAAATTAACATTTCAATAATGCCAAAAATTGAGATGGCATTATGAAAATACTTTCATTGACCTGTAATGTGCACAGGCTGACCCCTCTTGTATCAAACAGTACCATTTCAGACTGAATTTCCACAATTTTGTGGTGGTCTTCAGACTTCAGTACATTAACAATTATAAAGTATCAGTACCTTGGTTGAAACAGAACCAGCTTCAGGTAATTACAAAATCCAATGATTACAAAATCCAGTGATTTCAATATTATCAAATTATTGTTGTTCCCAGTTTTGCAGCTTGTAAACAATAGATCCACTTTTAAAATTATTACATTTTTGTATGAAGAGAAAGGCTGAGGATGAGGGGAGAAAATAAAATGACATCTCAGCCTCTTGTGGTAATCTGTATCAGTGTGTTCTGGACTGACAGAGCTGTTGTTAAAAATTCTTTCAAAACAGGACAAATCAGCAAAGCCAACACCTTCCTGCTTCTTGGGCAAGGATGCATTTCTGTGATAAGACAGGTAAATGCCTGTTAGTTATTTTATTTAACATCTACATGCACATGACCTCCCAGACAGGCATGTGCTTTCCTCTGCTATAAAATACTTGATTCTGATCAACTGTTCTCCACTCTGCAGCTGAGTAGAAGCCCTAAAGAAGAACATTAGGTGGAGATAATCAATTCACAGGCCGTGCACATACTTGAAAAAGACACTCTTCACCACCAGAGCTTGGCTAGAATATTTATGAAATTGCAAGTGCTGTTGCCATGCTCAAGTAGATTTCCTTCTAATACTCAGTAATCCCTGATTCACACTCGGATTGTCAAACCCAGGAGGCTAAAAGCATATTGAGGGCTTGAAAAATGTCCTCCCTGTGTCTCAGATGTTTAAATTTGGTGTAGTGGTGCTCAGATTCAGCATGACTTGTCTGGCAGGCTGTGAGATTTTGGGGTTTTTCTGTTTTGTTTTGTTTTGTGTTTTGTTTTGGGGTTTTTTGGGGATTTTTTTGGTTTGGTTTTTTTTTTTTTTTTTTTCCGGTTTGTACCCATGGGCCCAAAAAGAGCCTCTCTGCTTTTCAGAGGTTATTTCCAACAGCCATGTGAGTCATTCTGGCTTCTTTTCATAAAGCAATGCTCTCTTTCTTGACTTCTGCTGTCTCTGTCACACCAAAAACTGTCACCATCTCTCACTCATTTGAGCAGCTTCCTCTACTCTTTGCTCCAGTGACCTTTTCCCTGAAGCTCTGTCTGAGTTTCTCTGTGACTCACTCACATGGTGCTTGCCCTTTCTTACTCCTTAAGCTGTAAAACAAGCAAGTGAACCTCACACTTTTGTCATCCAGATCACAAAAGTGTGAGTAAGGCTTAGGGAAAAAAACAAAAGAGACATTTTAAGAGTTTACCCTTAGAGACCAAGAGTCTTGGGCTGAGGATAATCATTTCAGGTCTTCCAGACCTGAAATTTATTTGAGATGCCAAAAAAGAGATCTTCAACATCTCTGTGTAGTTCTTACAGGGTGTAGAGCCAGTTTCACTTAAATGATGCTGTAATTCTCAATTCCCACGTGAAACATCTGAAGATCTGGGTTCCTCCTTGTCAAAAATGTAACTGCAACAGAGATGATTTAGAGCTCTGCATAACTGAGAGCAAAGACAAAGATGGGGAAGGACAAAAATAAACATTCAGTACGTGACTCTGGCAAACTGAGGTGGCTACACAAAAGCCCAAATCAGCTGCCTGTGGGTGTTGGTGTACTCAGAGCATGACAGATACCCACTGTTGGCATGACAGTCAGGAGGGAGAGTCATTTTTGCTGAGTATGGGGGGAGATCTGAGGGTATTGTTGGTCATAATAATGCACTTGTTAGAGAAAGCCCTTAAGGTGGCAAGATTTAACATGAGGACACTTGCCCTGTCTCCCATTTTCCCTTCACAGTCAGAGTTTAAAACCTACAAATACGAGCCAGGGTCTGGGACACAGGGAGAGAGCTGCATCCTCTTACAGGAACAGGGCCCAGGGTGAAGAAATCCTGTGTTTACAAACAGACTTTGTGATCTTTGTGATGGAAATGGGACTTGTGAAATGAACTTTGTGGAGGAAATGGGAGGCCAAGTCTTAGGAATATTCTTATTATATATTAAGGCAATCATTGGATTAAACCCTGAGAATTCAGCTCTGTTTCTTCCCAGAAGAGTGAGGATGTGCAACTTCCTCTTACAAGCTCTTCTGGTGGAACACAGCTCCTTGCAGCACTCCAGCAGGAAGGATACAGCACTTAATCAATGATTGTCTCTTCCAATGAACAGCTTCTGCTCATTTAGTCATCTCCCACTGAAGGCAATTCAGCTAACCTGAAAATCTGGATCACAGCTGCCAGAGATGCCCACACCACGGGGCCAGGGGCAAGGCTGTGTCCCAGGATTTAATCTGAGCCTGTCTGCCTGCCTGCTAGAGGGTGTGTAAGCCAAGGTTTATTCTGTGTGGTGGGTGGAAGAGCTCTGGCTGCAGCACGACTGAAACTCTGACACAGCACCAGTGGAGCACAGGCCTTTCAGCTGACTGTGTGAAAAAACTCGTACAGCTCACCCACCTGGAATGAAACTTTTTTTTTAGGAGATGGATATTCACTTTTTCACTCAAGAGATGTTTAGATATTGCATGTCTACACAACATATTTGAAACTGGATGTTATGCAAAGGTTTTGGTCTGGAAGGGATCTTAAAAATCAACCTGTCCCACCCCATGCCATGGGCAGAGACACTTTCCACCATCCCAGGCTGCTCCAAGCACTGTCCAGCGTGGCCTTGGACACTGCCAGGGATCCAGGGGCAGCCACAGCTGCTCTGGGCACCCTGTGCCAGGGCCTTCCCACCCTCACAGAGGGAAGAATTTATTCCTTTATGGATATGTGACCCCCCATTTCTCAATCTGGCCTGGCAGCATTCATGACCATGTTCACAGAGGCCATGAACACAGTAAAGGTGTAGAGAATATTCTGCCCTTGCTGTAGGCAACTCTTGGCCTTTCTCTCTCATGTGATTGGCACCAACACAAAAGAAAAGTTTATTCTGTTTATAGGTGACTCCCAAAACTGTGTGTCAGAGTTGTGAATGGTGGAGCCCAACAGAGAGTGCCTGCTGTGTGATCACACCGTGTTTGTGGATCTTTCAAGTGGGAAATTGCAATTTCTACTTAACCAATGTATATCTGGGTGGCAGCAGAACATGGGGCATCTCATGTAGTTTTTCTCCTAGAGGAGAAACCTGTGATTCACCTGCAGTTTTCCTCTCAGTGCAGCCTGTGCATTTACAGAACATAAACCAAAACATTTTATTTTCTTGAGCAGAATTTTTTTCAGAGGAATCTGTTATAAGCAAACCAAAGTGAGTATCAGTGATGAGGAGAGATGGGCAAGACTTTGAGATGGTCAAAGAATCCAAATTTGTTGTGGAGTACAACTGCTTATATACTTATTCTAGGAAGACTAATAATATTTTACTACAATGATTGGGTTAATCATCACATAAACAAGCTTCTACATTTTAAACATTTCTTGCTTGCAGAAGTCTGATGTAATTTTCTTTATCCTGGTAAACCAGTCTGATTTGATCTTCTTGCAATCTTGATTTAATCCTCAAAGTTCTGTTTGCTATTGCCAAGGCATCCTGTTATCAAATCTCTTATGCTAATAAGTCTCTGTTTTGTGTACCCCAGCAAGTGAGATCTCATCTCTTAATCATTACAGAATCATTTAGATTGGAAAAGACCCTTCAGACCAGTGAGCCCAACCTTAATAAACATTGGAATCAATGACCTTTAAGGTCTTTTGCAGCACAAATGACTCCAGGATTCTAAGGTTCTATGAATTCAGGCTCTGCATGTGCACTGTACTTGACTTGAAACATCCCAAGTGTTCCCTCCCAAAATTTTAGGCAATGGGCAACTTAAAGCAGCACAATAATCTAGCCAGATGGGGTTTTATATTTGAAGGATCCTGGGTTGTTTTCTTACAAAAAAAAAAGGCACATTCAGAGGCAGTGGGTCACGCAGCCATTTCCTCCTCCAAGGAATTGAGAAGCAAAACTTAAACTCACCAACTTTTAGAGCATTCTTGTAAAAGCCAGCAAATTGCTCTCACTATCTCTAAATGCCACAGAAAACTTGTTTTAATAGTAGCTATCCTGGCTGTCTTTTTGTCTCATCTGGGTTTGCAAGGAAAACAGAAAAGCAGCCTAGGAATGGGGTGCATTGTTTTGTGTTATGAAATTCACAGCAAAATCCTCATAAACCTGTGATTACTTTTATATTTCATCTCATTGTGCAGCCAGATACACAGGATGAGTGCACCTCACAGGTGTTTTGAGCAGTGGTGTTAATTCAGAGCAAAAGAATAAAATGTTGTAACTGTGGGAAACGAGTAGATGCACAAATAAATAACACCTGCTTTTAATTACTGTATTAAATTTTCAAATCTCAGGTATTTAAAAAATCCCAGCAAAGAACAGAAGAGAATCAGGTGTTCATGACTTCCTTTATTTTTAAATATAAGTGGGAAAGGAAAAAAAAATTGTTTTCATCCCTCATCTTCAGAATTCACTAAAAACATAGGAACCAGCTCTGGGCTACACCCACTCTCTATCCACTCTCTATGTCATTTACTGCTACAACCCTTATCTCCCAATCTTAATTTAAAAATTGCTGTGAAAATATTTGTTGCATTTCTGCTTCTAATAATGCTACCTCTCTGCACATGAGGCTTAACCCAACACTGAAGCAAACAGAAATACTCTTAGGCAAAAATTACACAAGAAATTTGGAGGGGCATTTTGCATTTTAACCTTGTGAAGACACCGTGATTTAACTGGAGTAAAATTAAACTGTGACATACATGAAAATCCTAAAAGAAGTTATACTTTATACACTCACGAATAAAAAAAAAGCTGTTCAGAGAAGCTTGAATCAGATATTCACATGCAGAACAGTTTACACAGATGTTAAATAATAGATGCACTGTTGTACCTCAAGAAAACAGATAATAACTACTAATACTTATGACAGCATTCCAGCTGCAGGTAAGCTCTTTCCCATTTACTGTTTTTGAAGGGGTTTGGACCTTCCACCTCTGCCTGTGTTATTATCCCAGTTCTAAAAGATGGTAAATTGGAAGAAGGAGTTGTGCTTTGTAGAGATTTCCCATTTCAGCCTTCCAGGTGGCTTTGAAGCCACATTCACTCTGTCCCCTTGGCAAGATGGATTCACTCTCAGACCAAAAAAAAAAAAAAAGTTTCTTGAAACTGCTTGTGTCTAAAAATGTAGGTCTGTATCTTATTAGCACTTTGAATCTAACACTTGAGTTCTTTATTTCCATTTATACCTGTTGCTTTTGCACAGGTATGTGAAAGCATTTGGCAATATCACAGTTTCACACCAAGTGAATTAATGTCCTGGAACAGCATGTCAGGTCTTTTTTTAAGCTTTGTTATCTTAAAAAAAAAAATGAAATTGCCATATTTTTATATGCTTTATATCCTTTGTTCCTTCTGCTTTTAAGGTGTTATCAGGGCAACTTGTCAGCAGTCTGCTCTGTGGACAGGTGAGGGAAGAAGTCTGCTGATGTGAAGACAGCACTTGCTCTAAAATAGAATTGATATATAAATAGTTGTACCCTGAGACACAGCTTGTGTTCAGTGGCTCACATGCACGTCACTGTATTAAAATGATTTAGGAAAAATTATAGTATATTACGCCTTTAAGCTTCTAAAATTTTTCCCAAGTGCTAAAATCTTAAATAGAGGAGATTAGCTTTTTTAATTTTGCCATATACATGTATATAATTACATGTCTACCCCTTGGCATATATACCCAATCAGCATTTAAAGCTATAATTTCCCCTGAGAGGTATTATACTTAGAAACTGCAGAAATAAAGGATGGTCAGCACATCAAGAGTAGGAGAGCTGCAGAAAAAAATCACCAGGTTTATGCAGAAACATCTTGCACACAGAAGAAAAGTCAACCTTTTTCACATCTTTAAAATAAAAAAAGTGACTATGTGGGGACAGAAAAAGGAATATGGACTGCTAGAAGTGGGCCTACTGCTTTATTGGCCAATTTGGGCTGAACCATGGTGTGATGTGTGAGCCAAATTGAAATGTGACAAATTAAATAAATGCAAATTGAATAAATTAATCCAGCAAGGATGATGAGGCCAATAAATTGATGCACAGGGCATGACTGAAAGCACTCAGACTTCAGCTGCAAAACCATGGAGGGAAAGTAGATCTCATCACTGCAAGCACCTCATGGCAAATCAAAGATCAAATCTCAGAATGTACTGAGGGATATTGACTTTAGGGGAGGGGAAAAAAGACATTTGGAGGCATTCTTGGGGCAGTTCTTAAGGGGAGTTGCTGAGCAATTCCTTTCACTGGAGTCACCAGAAGACATAAGGAAGGCTGAGTCTGCCTCAGACAAAGAGCCAGCTGCCTTCCCTGCTTCCCTGAGTTTCCATAATAGCCCTGGGTAGAAAGGCAAGAGGAACAGAGTCTACTTCCTTGTTATAAATTCCTTAAATTAGCATATGCTCAAAATCATGCTGGATTGCCATATTGTGCAAAGTAAAAGATTATTCTATAATTTTACAAGAAATCAGATCATTCTTTTACTGTATGTGTGTCGGTGTTTCTCTGTCACAGGCTTTCTTCCCATGCAGTTCACTTTTCAAAAGCAGACACAGAAAAATTTGAGAAAATTTTTGAAATACAGAAATGAGAAAGTCTGAGAAATACAGAAACTGTCAAAGTCTGATATCAAAGGAAGGCATGTTTACACGTGGAAAGCAAAATAAAAGCGAAAACAAAGAGCCTTTTTGCATTTGTCCTTATAAGTTAGACAAGACTGAGACATACTGTGGTAATCCCCTTTCACACCAACCTATTGCATGCCATTATTTAGAATGTGTGGTTATAAATCTGTATTTTGTTGTGTGGAAGGAGGCTGAGGAGTCCTAAACCGTGTTGCATCTATGCTGGGGGAGGAAGAAAAATCTTTACCCTGTCCCCTAAACTGCTTCTGCATATCAGAGTCTGTGCTCTGGGGGTGGTGAGTGAGGAGCACATGAGTGGTGGACAGGATCCAGGAGAAGCCAACCATGCAAAGCTGCTGCAACCCCCCCAACAGCAGAAAAACATGGAAACCATCAGTTATTGGAGATTTCTCACTGGGAGGCACCAAAACACTCATTTGCCATGCAGACAATTTTCTCTAGAGCAATTTTCTGCCTGCCGAGGGTTTGATGATTCCTACAATTCCTAAAATTCCACACAGGATCCGACAATGTGGCAATTTAGAACCACCAGAACAGGTTTTGTGTCCCTTTGAGTGAAGTTTTAAAAGGCTGTAGAGCACTGGGGATGCTGTCCTCTATCCTTCCAGTCAGAGTCAGGGATTTAGGAAGGAACAGGTGAAAATGTGCCCAGTGCCACATTCCAGGTTTTGCTTCCTATGATGGTGGATAAACCTTTGAGGAGCCTTTGGGAGTGATGGGATTCACCTGAGAAGCATTGCTGGGCCTGTTCCAACATGGAAGAATTAATTAGGGATGTTTGTTAGTGTTGGTGGCAGCATTTGCTATGGTGGCTGTGGCCTGGTGTAACACACAATAATGAGGGATGTGGTCCTGGAGTAGAGTCAGGATCCTGAATTTTAGCGGAACAAAGCTTGTTGACTTTTAAGTAACTAATGTATGGAATTCCTTGGGAATCCACTGGCCTTGGTGAAAAAGGAGGAAAAACCAAACCAGCAGTTTTTAAGGGCATTTTTCATAAGTGTGAGAGGTCTCAATTCTGACATGTAAAAAATTAGGCAACAGAGGCAGAGACCAGCACGGCTCAGGAAGGACTTTTTGGGTCAAACTAAAGTGTAAGAAGGAAATATCCAAGTAATGGGACCAGGGATGTCCGTACTGGGAAGAATACAGGGACACTGCCTGGATGTGGAGAGATGGGTTTAGGAAAGGTAAAGCACAGCTGCAATTTGGCAAGGAATTTTAAGAATGATGAGAGCTTATACAGAGTACACTGGCCAGAAAATGGGTGTGACAGAAATGGTGGCTGCCTTGGTGCCCTGTAAATAAGACAGGAAAGCTGCTGACAGCCAACATGGGGAACATCAAAGTGCTCAACAAATCTTTTCCCCTCAGTTTTCAACAGTAACCCATCTTCCCACATTGCTCAAGTCCCTGGAAATCAAGACAGGGGCTGGAGGAGTGAATTTGCTCCCATCACAGGAGAAAGTCAGGCTTGAGATGGACACGAACATGCACAAACCTGTGGTTCCTGACAAGGGGCATCCTGGCCTCCAGAGGGGATGATGCAGTGTCCCAGCCACTCTCTATGACATCTGACAAGTCGCGACAGACAGGTGATGTCCTTGGTGGCTGGAGAAAGGGAAAAGATACACCTATTATTACACAGAGTAGAAAGGAGACCTCTGGGTTCCCCTGACCTGACAGACCCAAATTTACACAGTTTTTAAGTACTCCAGAAGTGGTGACTCGGCCACATCCCTGGACAGCCTGTTCCATGCCAAGGACTCACAATATCTTTTTCCCCTTTGAGAAAGGTGTACCAGATGTTGGTATGTCACTGTGCCCTTCCTCTTCTTGGGAACATGAAGCCTTTAGACACCTGCATAACTCAGGACTCTTCAAAAGTGATTAGAAAGTGGACTGGAATTGTTTTATTTTCCTAAAGAAATTTGGAGCCTAGGATACTTGCCTCCATTCCAAAATACCTCCTTTAAACCACAGTCATAGACGTAGAAGTTGTCACTGGCCTCTCTACCCCTGAAATTACCACATCAGGAGAATCCTTGATTGCCTTTAAGGGTGCCTTCCCATTAGCTTTGGATTGCCTTGCTGAATCTACTTGGTGAAAGGATTTTTTAATTATTATATTTTATATATTTATTTCCCAGGTCTTCTTCTTGCC
>VXBC01006794.1:203972-215824 GCA_013399945.1 Ploceus nigricollis | reverse complement strand
TTTGATTAAGTGCAAATAGGAAGGCCTATCCTGGCAATCTAACATTCAAGGGAGCAGAAAAAGACTCAGACACCCTCCTGTGGTCCTGGATGTATGTATGCATCATCCCATGTGCAGTTTCTCACATAAATGGCCTCTCCCACTGAGCAAACACTCAAATAAAGGTAGAACGTCCTCTTCTGGTAGGAGAGCAGACTTGTTACCTTGCTTTGTTCCCATCTAATTGCACTGATTATCACAGAAAGAAGGGCCTGTTTCTGGAAAACTGCAATTTTATGTAGGCTCCCCTCATTTGCATCTCAGATACTAGATTTAAGTACTTTTCTGAGTACCATTGCATTGTACCATTTGAAAAGCTTTCCCTCCACTTTTTTTTTTTTTTAAGAATAGGAGAAGAATTACAGTCCTTAACTTTTCTGTAGAAATTTCATGTGCTGTTTCTCAGCAAAAAGTAACATAAAAAAATTGTATTACAAAATTTGATTTCTTGATTTAACCAAGACCTTTTGTGAAAAACAAGCAAACTAGTTCCTGATAAAACTAAGCTCTAAAATATGTGAACTGAATTCTAATATCAGGTATTGACTATGTGTGCTATTCCACTGAAATTATTCCTGCACATCAGTGAGACTATTAAACATAGAACTTGCAGTGCATGCTCCTGGGGAGTGTTGTGCTTACCGGATGAATACAGGGACGTTGAACAGTTGCTTTTTCTTTGTTTGTTAAATTGACCTAAGAGGTTATGTCTGTTGTCAGGTGATGGGCAATGGACTGGATAAAGAGGTAGTAGGGATCTTACCTAATAAATAACGCTGGTAAAACTGTTCATTCTGGTTCATACTGCAGAAGGGTCATGTAGACAGGTGTCATTCATGTTTTAGGTCAAATAAAATTGACATATATGTGATATGAGCCAAACTGACCCCTTCCTTACCTTCTTTTGGTGGTTCAGGAAGTAATAACAGAAATGTGTATCCCCCTACAGTTTGAAGGATACCGACCTCTTACTGGAAGTCCAAACAGGACAAGCTGTCTTAGACACTCCAAAGATATTCTCTTGTCTTGTGCTGCCAGTACCACGGACCACCACTGAGGAACTGCAGCTAAGTCTTATTATTCAGTACCCATTGCAAACGGGATGTGGTGTGGCAAGATGAGGTTTAATGTGTGAGTGGAATGAAAACAGGTTATTAAATAAGTTGCAAAATCTTTCTGGATTATTGAAAAGTTGGAGAAGAGTGTGAAATTCCAGTAGAAAATGGTATTGGAAAAAACTGTAAGGAAACTCTTAAAAACATTAACTATCTGAGGAAGCGAAATAAAAAATTATAAAGGAGTCTACTGATCTATTGCTTTCCTGATTTGTTGAAGAGGTGCTCCTCTGTGTATTTTCAGACAATATTAAACAACTAGAAATGTGCAATAGACCATGGAATTTCTAGAGCAAGTCTCTCACCTTGTTGGGATTGCAGTGTTTTCAACAGCTACAAGAATTCTGATGTAGATTCTAAATTAATTTTTTAAAACTTAAAAAAATGTTTAAAGGGAAAGATAATATAATTATTATGGGACACTTGCTCTTCACAGTTTTTAGGATGTTACTACTGTAAAGAAATGCCAGAAGGACAGCACCACTAGCTCTAGACAGCTCATTTCCACTTGAAGGCTTAGGAAGAGGCATGGTAGGAGGGAGCATGAAGATAGCAAAACTGTCTGGCAGAACAGCCCCTGGGAGGCCATTTCAACCTCTGGCTGTCTGAAGTCATGTGTTAAGTGCAGAATGGCTCTTGCCCACCTTCCTGACAGGCAAATTGCCTTTTCTGCTTCCACAACCATTCCAAGTGAAGCTATGTCATTCTTGGTGACAAAACTTCAAATTTTTAAGTTGTATTTATAGATGAGGAGCATAGTGCTTTTGGGATGGCTGAATGGGGTTATGGGTGGGTTTTGTGCTTTTGAGGTCTGCAATATTTTGTAAGGCAGACTTCAAGAGACATGTCAGTTGGCAGTCAGTTGCAGCTGAACCAGGACTGGAGACTAAACCAAAGACAGACATAGTTTGTAAACAACTACTGTGAAAATTAAGTCAATTTTTGCCATTACTTTATGTTTCTTTTTTTTTATTTTGTTGTCCACTTATTAGAGTTAATGTGAAGGGCATATATGGTTATTTGGAAGTGTGGAGTCACATAACTCTCTAATCCAAAAAAAGTCTGTGCTTGACTGTAGGTCCTGGGTTGGAGCTTAATGGAAAAAAAATCCACTATTAAGCATGACAGTCAACTTTGACAAGCTGAATAGCAAGGTATAAAGGGTAATAAATGGAGAATTTCCAGCTCAATGTGTGTATCTGGTGATGTACTATGTCTTGTTTCTAGACTAAGAGAGTAAGTGCTTGACTGCATCAAAGTTACAGCTTTGCTAGGGACAGGTCATTAACTTATTATTGTGAGGTTTATATTTACTTTATTGCCTGTCTAGGAAGAGGATCAATTTTAATGGTTTACTTTCAGATATTAATGGAACCAAATGGATTTTAGACTGCTGTTTAGTCAATGCCAGCTTACTGGGATGTTATCAAAATTGTCCTACATGGTACCTGTTGGTAAACTTCAAATGCTCCAAATGTCACCTTCTAGTACTGCCTTAAATGTGCTGGTCAGAAGAGAAATGAACTAGATATCAGCAAAAATGAAGATCTAAATGTGACTATCTGTGGCAAAGAATTTTAGAGAAGATCAGGTCATGTCTATGATGGAGGCAAAGAAAAGCTTTTATCCCAGTTGTGGTGAGCTGCTTTATTTTTAAGAGCAGAAAAGGAGTGTATTTCAGGATCTGGCACATCATCACACATGTATCACATCCCTTTACAGGTAATCAAAATTTTTGGTCCATTAAAACCTACATTTTTGCTATCACAAAAACAACAGTGAATTTCCAAAAAAATTTTTTTAATACAAATTGAAACTATTGTACTATATTAAGTACATGGCTCTGCGTGTGCTTCTGTAGACTTGTCCTATGGCAGTGCTAGATAGTGGTATCTGTACACTATCTGAAGTCTTATTTTGAAGTCAGATTTTTATGAAATACATGCAAATATTAGTTAGCAGTATGGGAAGGATGAAGACCCCAGGGTAATTTATGCTTTGTTTTGGGACTTATTGCATAAATTTCTTTGCAATGGATGCCCTGCATGGATCACTTAGAGTTTTTTGGTTTCACAGTATGTACTGTGGGAATTGTCTCCCTTCAGTAGCACTAAAATTGTCTTATGTCCTCCTAAAACTCCCTTAGAGAAGGGGCATCTAGTGATCCCTGTGGCTCCTGTTCTGTCCACTATTGTGGTTAGTTTGCATACACTTTCTCATACCCTGAGAATGTGCTCATCCTTAACAGGTCTTGTTATTGTACAAGACTGTTGTGGGAACAGGAAGAGTTAAACATGGAGATCACCTACATCTCAGATGAGAAGGTTTGAGAGGTAAAGGCAGGAAAACGGCTTTAGTCATTTTTCCATATTATATACCTATTCTGTGTAATTCCAGCTGCTGCTCCAGAAGTGTATGGTAACATATCTGGTAGCTTTGTACAAATAACATGGGTACACTTGGACTTGACAAATGACATTAAATATCTTTGCTCAGGTACAAAACAACATCCCAAAGGCAGCGGATTAGCCTGTGGAACAGCAGGGATAAGCCCCAAATCTTAACTAAATCTGTCTCCACTGCCCATTCTTGCTTGCTGCTGTGTTACCTTACCTCATTTATGCACGCAGAAATCCTTGGATTGGCCCCATATTTTAAAATGTGAAATAATAAAGAAAAGCTGATTATTAAAAGTTGTTTCATTAATGCCTCATAAAATTCCGACATTGAGGATTTAGTCTATATTAGGTGTCTTCTTTTTATTTGTGTCTATTACATTTACCATTGATTCATGTTTTTCTTTTTTTTGAATATAAAAGAATCATGAGGTTTGGTCATGAAGTTTGTCCTACTTTCTTTCATCACAGGGAGTAGAAGGTGACAGTAATGTGGCCCAGAGTCCATGTATTCCTCGTTCCTAGCATCTTAATTCCCCCCTAACTGTACTATTTTGAAAGTCCCATTTCCAAGACAAAAATCGGTCTTTTTCTAGTCCTTCACTCACTGACCACGTGCTGCAGAGCTCATGGAGCTTTCTGAGCATCCTTCATGGTATCCAAAAGAAAGATGAAATTCTGTGGTGGTGATGGTGAGAAGGCAGTATCCTTTCCACCTTTATATATGAAGGCCATATCTGCAAATGGAAAAAGTCACAAAATTGTTCTGTCAGAACACCCAAATGCCTTCTAACCTGAACGCTAAAATAGTGTTGTTCGCTATGTAGGGTCATAACCAGCGTATCTGGGAGGCTTGGCAGATCCTTGCTTCTCTGTAATGAAGACAGTAATGGTTAAATAGAGGATGCCTTAGGTCCCATACCTCTGACCAGAAGTTCTCATGAGTCTTTGTTTTTCATGGTTGTTCACCTTAGTGAAGTGCAGTATTGCCAAGGTCAAGTGTTCTGAATGTACATCTGTCACAAGGCTTGATTCAAACAAATCAGCTTAAGTAAGTAGTTTTAAATCCAGTTATCTTTCTTTCATATTTTCTGGTTTCTGAGATGGCAATCACTTTTTCAAGTCTTCCTGCAGAACAATGACATTTCCAAATAACTTTTTAAAAATTAAAGTGGAGTCTCTAATATGTGTTCAGGATTCCAGTATCTAGCATTTTAAGAACATCTTTGACAGAAATGCTAGGTTTTCCAACCAGGAAATTTAGGCCTGCAAGGTGTGGGGCCACACTGTCCCTAAAAGGCATGAAAACACAATAGCAAAAGCAGCCTACTTTGTGGAAATATAATTGTCAGAGAAAGACACTTTTCTTCATTTTCATTTACAAAACTCAAGAGCTTTTGTTGGAGGAGCAGGGGAGAGAGAAGGGAAGGGATAGCATGGGGTGAATAATGAAATAATTTGAATCTCTAGAGAGTACTGAAAAGTAAAGAATCAAATCAAACTCATGCTATTAGATTTCATTTGGTGTTCATGGAATTTTAGCAGAGAAAAAAAAATTAAGGGATCTTAGCAGCAAACACATATAAGGGAGATTTTGAATAACAATTGAAAATCTGAAACTGTAGTATTTTGAAACACTGTTCATTACTCCAAACTGACTTATAGCTACAAAGAATTCACAAAATAAGAGAGACCTCTTGAGGACTTAGAATGAATTCCAATAGCTTGGTTCTTTTTAGATGTCTTTGATGCATGTGTAGTTTACATATTGATAAAAGGGAAAGAGAATAAAGAAAAGCATTCCTGAGAAGGCCTAAGTCAAAACTGGTTTTGCATCCATTAGGTGGAAAGAAAGTCTATACCCCAGTTAGTGCTTTACCCACAAAATTTTGAAGCATGCTTTAGTAGTAAAATACAAATCCTTAAAAGAATTCATTCTGAAGTATCTCAAAGATGAAGACATAACAAATCTAGACAGTGAGAGAGTAATTTAAGCATCAAACTCTGTGTGCTGTTTGGCTCAAACCGCAATATCCCAAAATTCAATAGTACAAGTGAAGTGACTGACTCTTTTGAGGAAAATAACAGCATACCAACAATGTAACTTGCTGTGTCTGGAACCACTTAAAATGAAATAAATATACTAGTTTTATCCTGTATTGTTAAAAGATACACATAATTTTTAAGATTTTTTTTAAGTCTCCTAAAAACTTTTTTTTATCCTGCAGCAGGACATTAGCAGGTAATTCTTGTCTTATTCTAGGTTATTATAAGAGTACAGTTAGAGAGTGCTGATTCTGTTGAACCTGTCAAAAAAAACCAAAAGAAAACAGAAAATCTCCAAAATGTACTTGGAGCTTCTCAGAATTAAAATCATATTATTTTCACAGAAAAAATGAGATTAAATTCTGGACAAGTTTCAACCCCAAATTAAAAAAAAAGTAACAACTTGACACAAAGATGAATGGTAACAGATAAATTATGCCTGAATGTAGGGAGAGAAGATAGATAGGGATTTATTTGCAATTACTTTTCTGTCTTTATAGTTTTAATATTTTATTTAAAGTGATAAACCACTTGTGATTCAATTACAGCAATGTTCTTTCGGATGCAGAAATGAGACTGTCTTCAAATCTGATCTATCTTTTTGGAGCATTCCTGCTCAGACAAGATGCACATGTAGAGGTGATGTGTGTTACTAGATCAGGACCCATCACTTTCTCAGTTACATGGTTATTGAACATGGCCTTATATTTAAGTCATGTTTTCTACACTAGGTCCTTTTGTAAGATGTAAATACATTTTCTCTTATATGGCTCCTTTATTTGTCAGAGGAGAAGAGACATCATTCAGCACTTTCTTTTGTTTTAATATCTTAGAATCAGTCAAGTTTTCATGTTCCACAGACACCAAATTCAGGCTGAGAAAGATTTCTAGTGGGAGATTTGAAGGCTCAGAGACACAGACAGAGAAAAGGATAACATTTATGGGTTTTATGCTTCTTAAATTACTCCGGCAAGAAAAAATAGTGGTGTAAACAGGAGGCTGTACCCCTGTATTTGGAGAAGGACAATTAGCACTGCAATGAGGCAAAGCACAATGAGGCTGTCTGTTTCTGCCTCTGCCCAGGCTTGTCCTTTCGGCATAACCCTCTAGTGGAACTGGTTGCGATTTCAGTCACTTCTGGAAATGCCTCTAGTGTTCCCTGAACGGCATGCCACCAGGGATGCTGTCCCCTGAGACCACTCTGATAGCGTTTGAGCTCTGGCACCCTGAAAGGCTTTCCAGAAAGAAGATGCTCAACATGCAGCAGTCCAGTTCTGCTGTGTCCCTTGAGGAGTGTTCCTGGGAAGTACATGGGAACTCCAGGTCTGTCACGTGTGCTGCCCTCTCTCATGTCTTGCCTCAGTCTAGCTAGCTCATGTCACACTACAGGTGGTTGGTGTCCATTCCCTAATGAAGCCTGCTTTGCTGTTGGTTTCTGAGATTTGGTGGCCATTTTCGGTTTGTGGAGACAGCAGAAAATAGCAAATGTTCATTCACCTGAATTCCTCGTAAAAAATCACCTGCAGAGATCCCAAGAAAAATGGGAATTCTAGAGGATTTCTTTAGGGAGATGTGTGGCAGGGCATTTTTCTGACAATTCAGATTGTCAGTAGGTATTCATTTTGATTCTGTTCTCCATGAATTTTACTGAATCACATTTTCACACTCTGATGACATCTTGTATTGTTCATGGAGTGCCTTCCTTTCCCCAGGTACCTACTCCAAGGAAAGCTGGAATTTGATGTACACAGATCAGTTGCTTTTCAGGAAATAATTGCTGTCTCTGGCTGGACATGTTAGCTACTAGCAGAGTTAAAGCGTTTATTCATCCCATTAGAAACAGTTGGGAAACAAGGTAAGGGGGTTTTATTTCTCCTGGGCCTCAGGCAGTTAAGTATTTTGCAAGAAAACCTTCAGGAATCCACTGCTAAGCAATAACATGTTGGATATAAATGGACTAACATTGTATACATAATGTCAATTTGCAAAGAAGACAGATGGATCTGGGGTTAAAATAGAATATAACAGTTGGAAAATCCCTACTGGTCTTTCTTGTGTCATTCTAAGAAAGTAGTTTAATTTGTTTTGTTCTAGGTCACTGTAAATTTATGGTAATGATAGTATACCTTCATGTCATAATCAGAGTGTAATTATGAATTAAATATTTGGTCCTGGGCTATTTTGAAGCACTCTTGTCTAATACAGAATGTGCACCAGGTAGCTGCAGGGAAAATGCAATCACTGACACTGGGATTGTCTGTGTGATAGCCCAGATGAGGGAGGATGTGCCTGTGTGCTGTGCTGGTAGTGGAAAGGGAGCCTGCCACTGTGGAGAGGAGGAACATGCAGTCACATCCCAGTACCATTCAGTTCTGGGAGCACATGCTCAAAGACTTCACAAACAACTTTTGCCTTGTGACAGTTTTCCTAAGCTACTTGCCAACAGTGGGGCAGAACGGAATTGGAGAATTATGAGTTTCTGTGTAGATGAGGGTCCAAACGAAGTAGGTGGGGGTATGGAGTAGCTTTTCTTTTCAGCCCTGAAGTCAAGATAGACTGTGGCTGTGGAAGCAGCTGCACCTCTGCTGTTGATGCGTTTACTCCTGGGCACATCAGTGCTAGGTTGTTCTAAAAACACTGGTTGTTTTCTGTCCCAAGCTGCTGATACCCACAGCTCTTTTCCCTCTCCCAGTGAGGTACTCATTCCAAGGTTGTTCAAGATTTTGCTTCTCAGTCTAACTTAAGTAAGGATTTTTAGATTTCAAGGAATCCTTGTAAGGTAGCTATGCAATTTCTTCTTATCATTCAGGGATTTAGAATGACGGGCTTAGAGTACCTATGATGTCATCTGTAGAGGTGTAACAATGAAGGTCTGGCATATGTCACCCATTTTACAGATGGGTCAGCAATTAAGAAGATGCAACAAAATTGGTCAATGGACTTTACAGATGCAATGCACAGCCAGGCATGACAGTTATAATTAACATTTCAGGGTGACCTAGCCACCTATATATTTCTTTACGCAGAACTTGTACAGGGCCTTGTGGAAGCACCATCTGCTGATTCCCAATAAAACTACAAATGCTGTGGAAACTTTCTGCTGCTGCTTCTGTGTTGAAATGGATTGAGTGCTACATACTAAGCTTCCAGCTTGGATCCAGATTTGAACTGAAATGATTTGTTTATGTTGCTCTGTATTTCATGGAGTACTTTTTTTTTCTATAAAAACTAGTGGAGAAAAACTACTACAACCTGAACTTCTCTGTACTTTCCAGACCATCCCATATAATCTGTCTGATACTTTTAATAATGACTCTTTGTGATATTTATAAACATCCTAGGATGCTCCACTTCCTGATTACTTACACGATAATTATCCAAAAACAAACCACCTAGGTCTAGTACAGGGACAAGATGCAGTATGCCAGCTGACTACACTAGAGTCAAAAAGCAGTGACTCCTTTACCAACCTGTTGTCCATAGTCATTAATAAAATAAAGGAATAAAAAATTGTCAAGGAAATAGTGGTTGAAAGGATTTTTGTAATCCTTCCTAAATAGAGTGACATGGAATACATTAAACTCAGAAATAGTGGAGGGGACATGATATTTTCCTGTACCGAATCATATTTGAGAAGAACCAGGGCATCTTGACTGCATTATCAGATTTCTTTTTATGTATGAACAACTCTGCTTCGTCTTACAGAATTTCATCTGAAGAGCTCAAAAGAGGAACATGCATTGTGCTTCAAAGTTAATGAGAATACCCTTAAGTAGTGGTGAGAGCCACTTCAACACACTGCAGAATAATTTTACAGGATAGGTAAAACATGACTGTCTTCCTCAGGCTAGTTATATAAATAAAGTTTGTGGGGCTATTCATGGGAGTAGAATGATAAATATTTGACCCATGATCTTACATATCAAATATCTTTATGTATTATTAACAATCTATAAAGCTGGACATAAAAATGTGACTTGTTAATGCCAAACTTATGTCATGTGGAACAGGAAGAGAAAGAACAGAGTCCTTTCTATATGGTTTGACAAGACCTTTTTCAATAAACTTGTAAGCGTCCCATGGCCATAGGTGCAGATTATAAATTAACTTGGAGGCAGGTGTTTCCGTGGCTGCAGGGAAACTTGTGCCAACATGTATTCACAGACTGTGTCCACAATATCTACACTAAAAGTATGTGCCAGTGCTTGCAATAGACTGCAAATGGAAGCAAACTTGTGATGCTGGAATAAATTTTCTATCCATTGAAACTAAAACTGGAACCATAAATACTATAGCTGGAAGATTATATTTGATCTTTGCCACCATTGAGATTCATATCTCAGATATTCTGCTTCTAATAGTCCTGTTTCAGTATGTAAAAGCATAAAAGGTAGCATATTTTCTCCCCTTTTTGTTCCTCTCTCTGTCTTTCATACACATGAAGATAAAGGTTAAAAGAAGGTAAAAAAAATCCAGTTCTTTGACTGGGACACAGAAATTATGACTCTGACTGGTCTGGTGCCTGCAGTTGAATATCTGTGACAGAGATCAACTCTACCAGAAGTTTCTAAAGGGATCAAGAGGCCCCAGAGCAGACAAATATGGAATAATGTGACCACAGAGAAGATTGTCCATGGGGGTAGTCAGTCAGTGATGAGTCTTGTGTCTGAACTGTGCATTGGTGCTCTCGCTGTTACAGAGGGGTCTGTCTGCCACATGTAACTGGTGGCTTTGACTTGTCATAGAGTCTATGCCTTTTGAGTCTTCCTAAATTCTCTACCTATTTTTTTGTCTTGTAGTAATAAATTTAACACTTAAATAAGCAGGTCTTTTCACCACTCCTAAAAATAACTCCTACTTTTGATGGAAATGTGAATTAGAAACATGTAATCTGGGACCATTGCCATTTCGATTCTTATCTCTGATCATTTCCAGCATTGAATTCTCCAGAAAGGAGTGTGGAGAAAGCTATGATGTATGGTACAAAATGTTTGGAGTATTAGTTGAAAACATTTGGAGCTCTGTGCTTCAGTGATGCTTGTTTGTCACTGTGAGCTGCTCAGCGTGACTGTGTGCCAAGGCAAGGTGATGGTGATGGAGGGGTAAAACAGGGGGATCTTCAGTCCTACTTTCTGTGCTGACAGCCAGGGACTGCAGTGTCCGAAGTGCTCCAGTGACAAGGGAAAAAGTCCTTTCCAAAGACAGCAGTGTTGTCCTCCTTGCCCACCCATGTTTGTTTCAGAGTGGTGTGTGAAGCTGGCAGGAGGCTGGACTGCAGCAGTTGGCTGGGCTGGGCTGCAGCAGGGTGAGCCACCTGTGGGAGGGCAACTTGCTCACAGATCTCTTGCCTTCCTGAGCAAGCAGGGGTTGCTCCCCAGAGATGCATGAGCCCCTGAAAAGCCACACTTAGGGCTATGTTGTAGGAGTGTTTCCTTTTGAAATAGGTTGCCTTTTAAATGTAATGGTCTCCTTGTTGTTTTATGAGGACAAAGGGTAAATAAGATTATTTTTGTTTGTTATGGAATTGCCTAGTGACCATCTGTGGGCCTCATTATAGCAGCCGTGTTTCAAATTTAGAGTAATGGATGTCTTCTAATGCTCGTATCGCAGCATCTAAATAGACCAGATAGATGAAGGGTAAGAAAAGTGGCAGAAAATACAAGCAAATAGGAGTATTCAATTTACACCCTTAATAACATTTAATTTATGGTGTATGCTTGCACTGTGACTGCTGGTTTTATTTATTTCCAGGCTAAATAATCCTAACATATTAAGGCTTCTTGTGACTGTAACATTCTTATCAGTTGTCTCCAGTAACTTTCTATTTCTGTTAAATGTTTCATTAGGTGGAGTAATCAGAACAAAACATAATATGCAACATGAAGACATACCACTTATTTGCATAAAAGCATTCAGATATTTTCAGTAATATTCCTTATTACTCGCTGACCAAGGCAGTTGGAACAGATGTTTCCCCTGAGCTGTACACAACGACATTGAGCTGTTTTTCTTGAGTGTATGAGCAATGCAGAAGTGGTTGAAATTATGCTTGCCATTGTGTATTGCTTCCTGAATTAGTGTAGTAATTTTATTTATTGTCTGCTCATGCTCTGTGAAAAAACCTCATGTTTTCCACAGTGCACGTTGTTAATGGGGATGGTGGAAGGCTTCCCCTCTCTAAGACTGCAAAAATGGTGCCTTTTTAATGAATATTTTATTATTCTAATAGATTTTTTTTATTATTATAAGCAGTATT
>VXBC01006794.1:164007-199017 GCA_013399945.1 Ploceus nigricollis | reverse complement strand
ACACAAATGCATAAGCACTTGTGCACACACACCTACACAGAATGCTGTGTATGTAGTACACACCACAGACAGGCTAGTAACCCTAAAACAAAGGAGGCCAAAATATAAAAAAGGGAATGAGGAACAAAGCTGGTGAAACTACTGGAGTAAATTCTGTAACATAAGCAAAAACATTAGTCTGATCTCATTTTACTGATACTTATGTTTTGGGTTTGTTTGTTTGTTTGTTTAATTAATATTGATGTGTCTACAATAATTTCAGTGTCATTCATTATCTTGATTCACAGTTGTTGAAGTGAACAACTGTTGAAGTCAGTCAAACCCAGCAGGATAAACAGAATGGGAATCTTGGTACGGGATTCTGCTGTAACCATCAGTGATGTGAAAGGGTACATTTATGGACAGTTTTATTATAAAATCCACCATAATTTTGAGGCCAAGCATTTTGCAGGAACTTCAGTGGAATGGTGATAGTTTATGCCAGACACCAAGCAAAAGAAGAACATTAGCTTTCTGATTTTAACATTCATACTACTTGCTTGTACTTTTCATTA
Source organism: Ploceus nigricollis (assembly GCA_013399945.1). Lineage (NCBI taxonomy): Eukaryota > Metazoa > Chordata > Aves > Passeriformes > Ploceidae > Ploceus > Ploceus nigricollis. Next base: position 198,463 of record VXBC01006794.1, on the reverse strand, counting down.
TTCCTAGAGTGACCCTTGACAGACTTCATACAATGTTTGGAATTAGTATCACCTGGCTTTTATTTCAAAAAGTCAAGCTTTTAGTATGCATTAATTAGCTAGCCTCCTGAGGGAGAGAAAGATGAAGTGGGTCGTCATTTTAGTGGCGATTTCAGCATATAACAAATTGTGCTTTGGAGGTATCTTTGTAGTTAGCCTAGACTAGTATTGCTGATATGAGGAAAGATCAATATCAACTACAGCCTGTCCAGCTGTGTCAAAAAGGTCTTTCCCAGAGATTGTTATGTTTCACTGGGCTTGAAAATTCTTACTGCTTACGAAGTGCTTATCAGTTATCATGTGCTTGGAGATTTTATTCCTTTTCAGGGATTGCAAAGTGCTGCTGATGGAAGAATTCCTGTTGTTGGTTGGTTTCACTGGGAAAAGGTTCATGCTGCTAGCATGTTCTGCTTGTTTTGTAGCTACGTGGTGCCTTTACAACATCACAAGATATTCATGATACCCTAGTTTTTCTAGAGTTCTATTATATGTTATTGTAGGTACAAATGACTGGGTAGTACTTTCCCCAAAGAAGAGTTCTGAAGTGAGGAAACTCTGAGAGGCTGGTTTTTGTCACAGTATTGTCTGTCCTTTAAACAGTGTTTCCCATTAGATGGTTCCATAAATCTTCTTACAGGAGGGTGATAATATCTTTACACAACACACAGAAGGTAACATCCATCTTACATTTCTGTCTTATGATTCATACCATTTGTATGTGAAGTTTCAGTGTGGCTAGAGGCTGACAAACATAAAATTGAACTTTGTCTAAAAAGTTAGTGAGATCTATTAGTTATTAAAATCAGACAGAATAATAATGTGTTTATTTAATAGGCATTTATTTTATCAAATCTTCTGTATTTTCTTTTAAAGGATCATCACAAGTAAAATTGAAATACCACTTAACACATAACTTACAATAACTTAACTAAAGTTAATAACAATAGCATATCACTTATTAAGCCTGTAAAAACCACAGCAGACTGGTAATCTTACCACTGATGATAAATTGAATTTTTCCATTTCTACTACTGCACTAATAAAGAAGAAGAGTTAAAGACCAGCCGTTCCATATGGGTTGAATATTCTACTCTTTCCTGGATGGGAAAGACATTATTTTAAATTCTTATTCCTTTAGCAGACATGTGTGTAAAAAGGCTACATCTTATTTTATGATGGTTGGTGCACACATCTGTTCATTTAACTGTACTGTACTCTTGTCCTACAGTTGTCTTCAGGGCATTACATTAAAGCAAAATCAATCCTGCAAAACCAACTTACTCTATTTGCTTATTTCCTTTCCCTGAGTTTTCTTCACTCCTCTATCTGTCTTCTAGACTTACTGGTTTATTTACGTTCACTCAAAGTTGAACTTTATTGTCAGATATTTTTGGGCACTTCATGATAAAAATTCCCTGGTGTATTCTACATCTAGGTGAATATAGAAAATTAACATTTTATTTAGTCCTGTGAAGTTATGTAGCACATTAACTATAATAACCATTTCCTAAAAAGAAAAAAAAAGAAAAAAGTCAGAAATGGAACTTAATATCTTATCAGACAGTAAAATCAATGCTAACTGGTCTGTAAGTGGGTTCGTGACAATTTGGAGATCTATGTTGCAAGATTCCAAGCTAGTAAACAGTTACAATAGTACTAAGATATTTGCCCATGGGCCTTTAAAAGAGATGCAAATGTAGTTGACCTTCTTGTCTCCTCTTGTATGACCTGACATACAAGGAATATTCTGGAAGAATCAATGAACATTAGTAAAACCAGAGAGCAGAAATCTGACCTCAGAGCTGATAAGCGTGTTGTGAATGTTTTGATAGAAAGACAGTTAACCAGAGTTAACATATAAAGTTTCATGAGGAAAGATGCAGCAAAAATTGAAAAGAGAATACAGAAAAGGTAATTAGGAAGAAATGTTAGCATTCACACTGAAGCAGGAGAGAAGGGAGAAGGAGCTATATGTACTGGGAATGGAAGGCACACTTAATCCCACTGTTATGTGTGCAGTGTTCAAATGAGACTGAACCATGAGTTGAGCATAAAACAGATCTTGGATTTTCTGGAGTCCTGGCAATGCAACAGAGGTAGGAGATACTGGCTGGTGTTTTGCCAGTGGTGTGTAAACAAACAGGATGAAATGAAGGAAGACAGGAATGAAGGAATTCTGCTACTGATGTGATTTTAAAATGAGGAAAGGGTGATTTTTTTTTTTGCTTCAGGTGAACTATTGGTAAAACACAAGGCAAAAAAAAACCCCAATGACTGTTTGGAGACAGCTGGCAAAAGAGGAGATGAAGATGTTGTAGTTTAAAAAGCCAGATGATGGGAGGGCAAGTGATGCAATATTACAAACCTCTTACTCATCCATGAAAGCGCAAAGGTGAAGGGTGATCCGGAAGGAACAAGGCATGGCTGAAATCAATGTTTCTAAAAGAACAGTGAAGAGACAAATTACTCTGATGCTTTGCCCTTATAAGAGAACATACTGCAATAAATGGTGTGAACTGAGGTCTGAAGAGGCACACTGTCTGAGAGGCTGCAAATTTCCTTTCATACATGAATTTATCTCAAGCTGCTGGATCTCAAGTTGTACTGACATCCAGGTTCATCTTAACTAAACATGGGTAGGAAGTATCTGTAACAATGCCAAACATCAGCTCTAAGTCAGGGATCTTGTATTCCCTTTTCAGTCAAACTAATTGAGAGATTACAGTTAATGTCAATGGTTTAGGTACAGAGTCTCAAGTCTACATGGAAGGCGCATGGACAAAGCTTGAGATTGTTCATCTGCCTGTCATGCTTTCAGGCAGGTCTTGAAGTTTAGGTATAACTTGTAGTATAATTTTGCAGTAGTAATTAAGTTATATGCTTTGCTCTCACAATTTTTGAATCTATAATTGATTAGAAGTTACCAAATACTAGTGTGTCACTTCTCAAGTTGCAAAAGGCTTTTCCTGTTTCCAATGCGAAGATATTTTAAGTTGATATTAACAAAAAAGTGAGAGGAGAAGCAGGGAGAAAATATGCAGAAATAAGTCACAAAGGGGTACATAATACAGCCACAAAAAGAAATCTGTCCATAGCAGATTACCAGGGTTCTGCCTTATTTTTGAAGGCAAAGAAAAATAATATTACACAACATATTTGTTTTCACATTTTTAATACAATTTTGTAGAAATGGAAAAATAATTTGTTTTTATGGAACTACTATCAGTCTGTAACCCAAAACTTCTTTCAATATTTAAATTTATTAATATAAACCATTCATTCTGAACTAAGTAAAAAAATATGTCCAAAATGGAAATAATCCAGATAATATGGTCTGCTTTCTTTTACAAGTCTCAAATAGCTTCCATTTTGCTAACAGTTTTATATCTGTATAAATGTAGGTAGGAAATGTTTGTAACATAAAGATGTATGGCCACTTTTTGCATTACTGAATGAATTGTATGCCGGCAGTGTGTTAAGCGTATTATACCTCAGTTTGACTGACTGTGGTGTTTATTTCTTTGTAGAATCATCAGAGCATTACAAAAAACCATCTTCTGAAAGCCATTGAGGACTACTTTGTCATCAGGCCAGTTGGATCTCATTTGGACTGCTTGTCATCAACTCTCTGCAATAGTTTATTTTGATGTCACAAGCCCAGGCAACCTTTTCTGAGGTTTGGCCTTTAGCTGATTGTGTAGGATTCTGTGTTAATCCAGTAGAGGATTGTGAGAGTGCTGATCTGAATGGGTAAGCAAATAAAGATTTGTATTGAGGGGAACATCAAAAGTTAAGGACACAATTTTGCAAAACTTTTAAATGCCATTCTTTGGAGCATCTCAAATCACAAGACAGCATTAAAAAAAAATCAGCCCACACAAAATTTTCTTATTCTGAATTTAGTTCCACTGAAACATATGATACTGTTTGTGAAGCAAATTGAAAGTGCTGTAGATCTGGCTGGTGGGAACTGTGCAATCATCTATACATCATCTTGTAAGGTCTTTAAACTGGCTCTCACAGCTCTTGTGGGTGACACAATTGTAACTAAATCCATGCATATTCGCATTGAAAATCATGCCTGGAGTCCTGAATATATTGTTTCATGTTTCAGAAAGAGGACTTCCTTCTCTGAGCACAAACAGTATTTCTGTATTTTAAATCACGTACCTGACTGTCTGGTCAGACATGGTGAACTGACCGAATGAATAATTGAAATAGGCACTTTTTATTTAAGAGGAGCAGCTATTGTCTACTTGTCATCCATTTCCTGGGCACATGCAAGGCCTGACAGTGCTCAACGTTGTCCCAAAATATTATTTTCTTGTCTGTCTGTATTGTATTGATTGTCAGTGTATCCCTACACTGAATACTAATATCATCTTCAGAAAAACTAATTGTTCAGAGATTGTAGGAATCAGTGATTCTCCATAGTGCAAAATACCACATTACATAAGGAACTCTACGTGAAAAACCACACATTTTTAGGTAGGAGAAGCCAAAGTGTTTGGGTGCATGAGAAGAAAAAGGTGTTTAAAAAACTGTCCACAGATAGAGCATTCTGACTACATTCTTGACTGGCTCTGGAATCTCAGACAGTGATCACCACCAGACAGGATCTCCACCAAGTGTGGCTTGGTCCAAGAAGACTACTGTAGTCCATACAAGTTGCAACACCAGGAATAGAAGGGCCATCTAAACCAGATCAAGGGATGTGACAAATGCTTTTTAGTGATGCTAAATAGCTCTGAGACTGGATGAGTTCAGCTATTAGCACTGTATTCCATCTTTTTGCCTTGCTCTTCAAACATTTTATTTTCCACAAAACCTGAATGCATCCAATTACAAATGTTAAACCACCTCTTTGTGGTCTATTACCAACCTACCTTAAAGGTGAGGAAATTTCCTCATTTATCTGATTGGAATGGAATGTGTGGGAGCAACAGGCAAGCTGGGTAGATACACTTTATGTTCTATCCAACACCTTTGTTAAAATCAGTTTAGAGACACAACTCCTTAACAGGAAACAACTTTCTATTGTTTAACTTACAGTTGCAAAATCTCCTGAAAACTCCAGCAAAAATCGCTATTATAAATAATTTAACATGTAAATCATAATATTATGAAATTCCTGTGTTTGAAATACACCAGTTGTTTAGGGACATCTGTTTAGAAACACCTTTTGTCTTTAAATTTCAATGATTTTGTCAAACATGTGTCTTCAACTGCTGTATTATCTTCAGAAGTTTTTGTTTTTCCTTGTCTATGTTTTCAGTGAGGGAGGGCAGAAAGTCAGAAATGATTCATACCATTTTGGGCTATGCTGCTTTTCCTGACAACATTGATTACAAAGCTGAGCCCACTTGCTAGCAAGAGCAACACAGAGGATGTTTTCAGATCCATCCTCTTATTAATCACTTCTTAGTTCTTGTAAATAATCTGCGCAAGTACATCCTTAATACGTCATTTGCACTCTAATGAATAGACTGCAGCAGGGGCAGCTCAGCTTTGAGAAATGTAGCCCAGAAATTTTTATGTGTGTTTTCTCACCATTGTGGCCCTTTTTATTTCCATTCTATTTAATTTGTCTGAGGCAATCGTTTTGAATTTTAGAGCCTTGATTCCAAACACTTATTTTTTGCAGCTATATTAAAATATATTTCCACCCCCTGCAAGAAGGGCTTATTCAGAGAAGCAGGCTTTTAAAAATCAGGAAACATGTATAAAAGGAAAACAATTAAATGATGTGTGTCTGGGTTTCCACTGATATTTTTACTGCAATTATAGAAAACATTGGTATTTTAATGAGGTTTTTTCCATTCATTTGCTTCTTCAGCTTGATTTTTTTCAGTGAAGATATAAATCCTGCATTTATGACATCAGATTTTTTGCTATGGAATGTAATGTACTATCACAAACACACTGTTATGATTACATGACAATTTCAAATCAGATGATAAAATACATTCCAAGTGAGAAATCAAGAATACATGAATAGGAGAAATAAATTATTCTTCTCAAGTGCTGACCACCAGTGTGATGTTACACAGGCATAGAATGAGGCATTTTCTAACTTTACAGAGCTCACTACCTGATGCAGACAGAGGCATCATAAAGGCCACTTATAATATGCCTGTCAGGGATACAGACTGGAACCGGTGGTGAGACTGACCATTGTTGCAGGTGTGTTGGAAGAAGGGGTGGTGAAAAATAGACAAAAGAGATTTTGTCAAGAGAGCCACTGGACTTAGAGGTACTCTTATGCACTTCAGAAGCAAGATGAGCTAAGATAAAACAGGATGAGCTCATATTTACAAAGCTTCTCCTTCAACATGAGCAGGCGACTGGACTATGGAATTATTTCAAGGGAGTTAGGGAGTGCAGCAAAGGAATTGGAGGAGTCTGGGCAGGGCAGAAAACACAGAGGGAGAATCAGTGGATATTACTGTATGGGTGTAACCACAGCTCTATTGTGCAAATTTTGAAGGGTTGACTGTGCCCTGGCACAAAAGGGATAGTGAGGAATTCAAAGGGATGAGCACTGTTTTCTTGAATAGGAGCTGAGTCTGAGCAAATGAGAACAAAGAGAAAGAGGCTAAGGTAAAATATTATGGAAGCAGGTATAATGAGTGAATAAGGCACAAGTAAGGCTTTTTGTGGCAGAAATGAAAAACAAAGGATAAGTGCTGGGAGAACACAAAAGAAAAACCACAGGATTTCCCAGGAGTTTGATTACAAAGAGGTTTCAGGTAGAGACATAGAGAGCATGAAAACTCTCATTCAGATGTAAACAGAGCTACAAATGTATAAGCTTATCAAAGGCTTGGAATCCTGTCTGGGAATGCAAAAGAGAGGGAAAGTACTGAGATGTGTGAAAACAGTGGATGGAAAACAAACACAGGCTGCATTTAGATGGTAACCAGGAAATAATCAGGGAAATATCAGTGGTAATGGAGAAAAATGGAAATGCTGGAAAACCAGTGATGGAGATAGCTGAACTTCAGGAAGAGGAGCTGTGGATCCAGCCACCCTCCCACAGATAGATCCTAATGTCTGTACTGTTTTCAATGCTGTGCTTTTTCTATTCTAGTGAGTCCTGCAACTCCCTTGGGGAACAGATTTCTGAACTAATGACTTAAAAATTTGCTGAGGACTGACATAAGTGAAAATAGAAAATGTCAGGACAGTGCTGTACATATACACTGCACACACATTACACATACATACACATGCCAGGGAATGAGTTCTTTCTTCCATTCTTTTCCTAACTAGGTTTTCTCTGCGGCAGACATTTTCCACCTTGGTGCCAGGCAACTTTCATTAGTGCATAATGATGAAAATATTAGCCAATAGTTTTTAAGCAGACAACACAGAAATGTGTAGCCATTTAGCAGGAATAAACCAGGCTATTCCTGATTAAAACCTCTGACTTTATTCAAAGCATACAGCCCACTTTATAATGTCAGCCTTTCCCTAGATTGACATGGCAGTGCACTGCCATGGACATATAAGGACAGCTTCTTGCTGCCATGAGCTATTGATTCACCAACTTTAGCTGAAGCTGTGCTAAGTCAAAACAGAAAAGAATCAGATCTGCCCTAACTATCCACTTACGGATTTCTCTGGTGGGACGCTGTATATGCTGCCTCCAGCTTGGAGTTCTTGCTGTGGGTACAGCACAGACAGTGTTCAGTTCTTGTAATGCAGCCTCAAAGAGTTAGCCTGAAAACTTACTGGAAAAGATGCACAAAATTAACTTGCTTGTCCTTTGCCCCAAGGATTGTAATACATGGAAAAAAGTTATGTGCTTTATCAATTTAAAAATGCAGACATAAAATTTTGTAGGGCTATTGAGACACCTCTGTAATAACTTCTTTATTTTTTTAAAAGCATTCATTGTACTTGATCTCATGTTAGTAACACATTCAAATAGTGGCAGAAATTATTATTAATTCCTTTGGTGTTTTTGTAACAATGTAAACCATGATGAATTAATTTGGTACCAATATGGATGTCATAAGTACTTTATCAGATTTCCAGCTCAATTCATGACTAATTATCTTACCATTATTTTAAGGAGTTACCCAGATGTGCTTATGATAGAATTAAGGTAAACAATGACTGATGCTCAGTCGTTATGATTAGAGCAGCTCTACACAATTTGACAAAACCTCATGTGCCTTTCAATATAAAGCACCTGCCAAGCCACATGTGCATCAGATTTTTCAAATTCCTTGTCACTCATTAATACAGATGTAGACCATATTTTAAAAGTCAATATGTAGAATGGAGACTTTTTTCAAAAGGCAGGCAGATTTTCTTTTCAAAACCCACAAAGTCTGTAATTGAAATTTTTAGTGACCTACTTATCTGCTAGTTAAAATACTGTTGTCATGTGGTCTATAGTTTTTTTTACACACAATTCAGTGTACTATATCAACATAGTAATAGCATGCCTAAAAATGTGTTTTCACAAAATGGTACAATTTAGGTTTGAGAAAGACTTTTTACCTCAAACTTTTCAACTTCTTACCATTGTCAGGTTGTTTCCTACTTCAAGTTAAGTAGGTTTTAGTAGTGTTATTTCAATATTTCTGAAAACTTTCAAGGAACCTAACTACTTCTCCAGGGGAACTATTCCAAAATCTAATATGTCAAAATGTCAGTACATAATTCAACCTAATTACTGCTTTTTTGGTGTTTACATCTTTGGATATTTGTTCCGCTTCTTGTTTCTGCAGACAAGCGGGTTGGAATTGTAATAAATTATTTAACAAATAGCGGACAACTTAGTTTGCAAATTATCTGGGGAGTATCTGGGGAGTATGATGACTTTTGCTAACTATGTGTTTGGGTTCTGTGATCAAAGAATGTCAGGGCAGTAAGGGAAGACTACAAGGGAGTGGAATTGCTGGTTTGCTACATTTAAAAGAGTGTATCCAGTTAATTTAAGATTGAAGAGGACAAAAAGCTTCTTTGTTTACTTTGGCCTTTGGTCTTGGATTTCAAAGGTGCAGAAGTGTACATATTGCAGACTGTCTAACTTGAAAGGACTGAACACAGCCATATAGGAACCTGGCCATCATTTTCATTTTGAGCTGTACTGCAACTTCTATTATGAGTTAGAGATGAGGAATTAAGCAATGAATTTAAGAAATAAAAGTGAAATAAGAAAAAGTTCCTCATGCTAATAGAGACCGTGGTACTGATCAATAATCTGTGGGAGCTCGTGGTGATCCAGACAACATTCATATTTCAACATGTACTATTTTTGCTTACATAGTTAGAGTTATATAATTTCTTGTTCCTAAAGTCTTTAGGTGCATATTTTATCTGTGATCATAATACCCGTAAGTCACTTTTCCTCCTTGATTACATCTTCTACAGAACCACAGAACTAATTGTTTGGCATAATGTTGACCAAGTGTATAGGGTTGAGTACTGGGGGAGAGTACTACAAATGAAGTTGATATTAGCTTCAGTGCTCTGTTTTATTCTTTTAGTAGTATCTAGGACTTACGTGGCACTCATACCAGAATTTTGGTTGGGCTTGTGTGCTTTGATGCTTTGAAAACCCTTTGCACTTTTAAAGGCCTAAAAAATTTAGAAAAACAAGTCACAACTTAGTTAAAGTTAATAGTATTTTTTTACATATTAATATGTTTTTATTTCTTTCACAGACAGTTTTTTTCTTTTCCTCTTTCTCAGTCTTTACACAGGCAAAGGTAAACTGAAGTAAGGATATCTGACAGAATTCAAGATTGTTTTGGCATTCTTGCTTCATATGTCCTTTCCTGTTAAAGTGCTGCTGCAGCATCTAAGTTTATTGAATGAAGCAGGTGAATATTTATGTAGACCTAAGTGATCCATTAGTTAATTCTCCATATTTTAGCTTTTTAATGGAACAATTTAGCTTATTAGATATAAAAATGCTATTAATACTTTGAAAATGCAGCAATTTTCAAATTATTGTGTTACTATACTATATTGGGAAGGCAATTGTAATTCAATGTTGCTACACCATTTTCATGAACCATGAGTCTGCCATCAAAACCATTTCTAAATAATGACCCTTTCGGCAAATTGTCCCGCAAACCAGACTTCTATAGGCAGATTGGAAAAAGGAATATAAAACCAACCATATTGTACCATTCCATGAAACTGGACTCTATTTTGTAAGAAGTTTGTGACCTAGAAAGAACTTTACTCTAAAAAAATACAACCACGTATCCTGAAAAACAAAATACTTCTTTACTGTGAGTGCTGACAGTAAGGAATTGACAGTTTATCTTTTATTTACTATGTCTTTTATTCAACCACTCAATGTTAAAAGACAAGGAAATTCTGTAATGGAAGTTATGTCAATGCTGTTCCTTCTGGACTTAATGCTCCTCTCCACAGCCTTGCATATTTTACTTCTGTGTAGCCACTGTTGGGACTTCTACCTGACTAAGCATGAAGAGAATTGGGCTGTTGCTTTCAGTAACTTTGTAAACATAGAACATTGAATTTTGCCTCTTGTATTTGTCTCTGGTGTTTGACTGTGATCCTGGGGAGTTGTTTTCTCCTTGCTCCTTTCTCACACCTTTCTCAGGATAATTTTAGAGTCTATCCTTGGACAGAATTGTTAAAATGTGGTTTGAGGTCTAGAATGGTGCCTGCTTGTGATTGTCCACATGTACTCCCCCATCTCCTCATGATCCTGATGCCCACTTGGCCTATGGACTTTTGTGCAATTGTAGTGCCTGGATATGCAATACTTGAAGGACCACTGGGATCTGGATATATGCTTGCTACTGCTTGTCTGAGCAGGATTCCACAAACCGAATACCCTGGATTTTTACACTGCCTCAGTTGCCCCAGGGGAGCAGGCCAGGTGGCCAGGTTTTATAGTTCTTTTACATGATATTGTATCTCTCTTCTCAGTCATTTTCTTTGTCTGTCCCTACTTTTTAATAAGCAAATGCTGTAAACTTCTTTAAAATTGGAGATTGTACATTTCTGAATAATACAAATGGTCCTAATGCCATTTTTCCATTCCAGCAGTTCCCACTGCAGCTGTTCTTTAGCTTGTAATCAAAGTTTGGAAAGGCTAGAGTATATTTTGTGCCCTGATGGAATGTGGTGCTAATAAACCACCAAGGAATGGGATGTGATGGTATTTGCCCCACTTCTGATGCTTTAAATGCTTACCCAGCTTTTGAGGCCATTCACTGTCCCTTGAAAATCCTGATTAGTTGGAATCAAGAAAAAAGAATCTTGTCTGGATTTCTGGGTAATACTTCAAAAAACATAGATCTGGTCACTTGTTAGGAATTCTAGTACTATTGTATCATACTGCTTTCTCATCAGGCACCTTTCAAACCAGTCCAGGAGGAGGACCATCATGATGTCCTCAAAGGTCAGCCCTAGAGTTTGTGATGAGATGTGGAAAGTTAAGGCAAATAGAAGCATCTGACAATCCAAATTCTCCCCTCTGAGGGTTACAGATGTACTAGAAAGATGAAAGATTACTCTGTTTTACTACAGTCCTCTGCCTGGACCAGCGCCATTTGAGGTGGCTGTCTGCCAGTGAGGTCTGTGATCTTTTGATTTTCTTCTCAGTGTGAAGCATCTGCTCTTTAAGTCCTTGCTACAACTCAACTTTTTTAGCAAGTTTGAAGTTGGCTACACTTTTCTCAGCCTCCCTTATTTTCCAGGAAACTAATACACAAAAACCAGATTGCTGATTACCTCTTGATTTCTCTTTACTACTGAATGATGGAACCATTTGTTACTGATTTTCCTAATGAACACAGACAATTTGTCACTGATGAACTGAGGTATTTTTCCTCCCTCTTTTAAGTTTTTCTCCAAGGTCTTCCTGGGAAATTTCCAGATGCTGCTATAATTCCTTATGTGAAGTTTCAGCCTCTGACTTGAAAGCATCTTTGGCTGTCTTGGACTAGCATGCCCGACAGGAATCTCAATTCACAATTTCTTCCCCTGGGAAAATCCTTGATTTCCTCTTAAAAGAGAATTTCACTACTAACACAATTGTTACTGTTTTCATAGAGTAGGTAGCCATCATTTGTAGTTGTTCAGACTGATTCTGTTGTAAGAGCAGATAAGTAATATAGCAATGTACTTTTTTATGTGATGCTCTTTATTTACAAGGTGTACAAAAAACCCTTTCAGACTCCAGGAAAGGCCATGCAAGAGAACACATTTCCAATGTTCACAGATACAAGCGTTTTTTTCAGCCAGTGCTCTGTCCCCCAGATTCCATGAGTTGGCTTTTTTTCAAAGCCTCAAGTACTTGTCTTGATATCTCTTTGGCTTCTTTGCTTGCATCTGGCTATTCCTGTTCATGAACATCCAAACTTTAACTAAACAGTAAGTATATTAATTTAATTTATAGACATTTTCCAGCAAGAGCTTTTCACCATCTAACTCAGTTTCTTATTCAGCTTGCATATGGCTAGAGGTTTGAGCAGTGACTCACGAGTTTCAGCTGTTTTATAGGCATTACACTACGAAGGACTATGATGGCTTCTTCTGTAGCCGGTATATGAGGGATACATCACCAGTGCTGTCTCACTGAGCCTTCACCATTGCAGTAAGTTTATGTCTAAGGAGGGCTGCAACAGATCACAGCTGTCTGCCATATAGTCTGCCATATAGTCTGCCATAGAACTGCAACACAGTTTAGTTTATGCCTTAATGCATGTTCATCCTAGTGGTTTTCTCAACAGCAGTCCTCAGAAAAGAAGTTCTGTGGCATCTAGTGAGTTAAAGTTCACCTTTTACTTGTTCTGCAACACATGGGTTAATGGACACAACTGTTCCCTGTTCAGCCAATTCTTTGATCAGTCAATGAAACATGAGATTACCAATAAATGCAGCTTCACACTGTGCTTTCATCACTTCCTGTGCCGGTAAGGTATTGTGTTGGCTGTAGTTGGCAGACTTGAGAGAAATAGACTTCAGGGTGTCCTCTGTGGCAGGAAACCAGGGGCTGCCCTGTGCCCAGCTGGTTCCAATGGACCCATGTCAGGACAGGGCGGAGCCCACCAGTCAAGCTGGTGGCACCTCTGGGAAACCAGGATGTGAGCAGCGGAGGAGCAGACAAAAGAGGGAGAAACAGTAGGTGCAGAAAACTGTACTTCTCCTGTATGTGAAGACAAATAATTTCTGTAGGAGGGTCCTGGCCAGGACACAGGCTCTAACTGCTGTCAGTCAGTGGAAATATAGACATACAGACATCTTTATCCTCTTCTAACTTATCTTGTAGTTACAATCAGTAAAAATGAATTCAGAATGTTACATGCCAAAGGTTTAGATGTAACACAGAATAGCCTGGATTTAACACATACTTAATTTTAAAATAAATTCTAGAATAAAAATGCTATTTATTGATCAATAGTCATGTGAAATGACCCCTTCCAAATAAGATTACATTTTTCTTGATTTTTTAAAAAAAGTTGTATTATTAAGTGTTAGTTACTGTATGAAAACATTCATATTCTTTTTCAAAGAAGCTTTATGGGTCCTCTTTGAAGCTTTATTGAAACTGCCTTCCTGCTTGCTTTTCCTGAAAACACACACAGACACAGACACACACACATTTATTTGTGATGTTTACCTCCAATCCCAATATGACTTGGCTCTCACTATGAAGAATTAAATTGCACATGCTCAGTGGAAACCTAAATGAACTCTCCCTGCAGATGGAACAGTTCTGAGAATGTCTTTATCCTTGAGCTGGGACACCATTTTTTTTTTTTAATTTAAATCTGTTTACTTTTGCTTTAACTATTCTGGAACTTTTGTTCTGGCCAAAAGCAAATCAACACCATTCAGTCCTTTTTATTTTTTATTTCATTTTCTGATGGACTTGTGATAATACAGAAAAAGCTTTTCAAAAATCTGTTTGTTATTATAACTTCACTCTAATTCTTCCCATACAGGAGATGGATCTTAGTGTCTCAAAACACAAATAGTTCCTAAAGATCTCAGGGATTTAAAGGAATTAACACTGCTTTTGAAAATACCTAGCCAGCCTTTCTAAACAAAGAAAACAAAAATAAACAAAGTGCTTTAGGAAGCCTATAATAATAAAAAACTTGTCATTTTTTTGTTCTTTCTTTATACAGACTTTACCCTATTTCTTCTTTCTAAAAAAATGCTGAAAGAATAACATGGAAAATATCTTTTGTTACCTTAGCAAACTCCAAACTTCTACAGAGCATAGCACAATGTAAGTCATGGGAGAGCAGTTCAGTTCTGCTGCCCCTTTTGGTGCTACTAGGCTGCATCCTGACTCTATTTTCCCCAACTCACCTTTCATGTTCTGGACACTGTTGGCTCCAGTGGAGGAGTCTGCCTACAGTTTTCTTAAGTGTGTTTTATGTAAATTCAGGGGATATACCAAATAAATATTCAGAAATTCTAATATCACTGAGCGAGCATCTGTGGTACCACAATTGCTTGATTGTCCACGTAGTACACCTATCCAGATCAAGTAAGGTTCAGTCTTTACAGTGTGTAAGACAAACACAACCAAACGATGACAGACAATTTAGACAGTCTCTTCAGTGATGAGACAGAAGTAAGCTCCTATATCTTTCATCATCAAGGCTTATGGTTAAAACAGTGATAAATCTGCTGGGTTTTCAGTTTCATAATGGATTGAGCTAAATCTTTTCATTTGTATTATACAAGTTTTGAGTTAAAGAAGAATCCTAGAGTGAAATAAATTTTAGTTGAATTTTACTAATAGATCTTAATTAAAATCCTCATGACCAATTCAGGTAATGATAGTTTCTAGGTAAAAGTTAAGAACACTTATCAGACGAACAGATTTAAAAGACTTTATGATTTTTGTGTTAGAGGTCCTCTGAATTCTGTGCAGGTAGTGCAGAAAAGTATATCCTTTTATCCTGTGGTTTTGTGAGCATTTTACTCAGATTTTGCAGATTTTGCAGGTTTTGACAAGGAAATTATAACTGCACCACTTGATTTGGTGGGATAATTTAAAATATAGTTTCAATATAAGTTACACCAGGAGGTGTCAAGGTCTTTGAATATTAATGATCCGATCTATTATCACTTAATGTTGTTGTATGGTCCTCAGGCAATTTCACAGCAACTGTGTGATTTTTTTTTTTTAATTAAAAAATTTTAGGGCAGAATTTTTATATTTCTCATATTTAGTTGTGCATTACTCCTAAAGCATCTCTAATGGTCATGCAGTAAGGTGATTTTCAGCATGGGAAGTGGCAAAATAATCAGCTCTCAGCATTGAAAACAGTAATGCAATACAGACCGAATTACTAGAATGTTAGAAATACATTAACACAATGTTAAATACCATTTTATTCAAGAGAAAGTAAGTAGATAATGCCATAAACTTCCAGTGTATCCCAGTTAAGCAGCTTATGCTGAAGATGTTATTTGTAAAAAAAATGAGTAAAATGTTCAACATTTGAAAAGAATTTGACAATAATTCACACTAAAATTAAATGAATAGCTTACCCAAATAGTCACTGCTATTTGTTCAGAGTTTACCAAGACAGTGTCTTCATCTCTAATGTGGTTGGAAATGCAATTAATTAATAGCAGTATATAAATGGACTAAATGATTTTTATTTTACATATATATAAAAAACCCCAAATAGGTAGTACACAAAATCCTATTACAACAGAAGCGTACATAAAAATCTGACTACATTGCAGATAATATAACAACAGTTTTTCCATCACTGTTGAGGGGCATTAATATAGTCCCTAACAGATCTGCAGATTTCCCAGGTGCCTGACTTCATTTGCCTACATCTGCTCACAGACAGGTTAAGGGCCTAGATGCCCATGGCTTGGTCTAACACCACTCCTGTGTTGGCTCCAGTGGAGGAGTCTGCCTACAGTTTTCTTAAGTAACTGAAGAAGTCTGGTAAGTTTGCATGACTTTGATTTCTAAAAGTGTCATTATAAAGTTACTGTGAGAAACTGAACTGTTAAGGGATAAAGACTCAAAACATTTCCCTGGTTTGTGGAGATGCCAGNGGTGAGATCTTCATTCTCTTGTCCTTTCTCTCTCATTTTAGGAGCATGTGAAGAAATTGCTCCAGTACTTGCAGAATTGCAGGAGGAAGGGGTAGTTGTCCCCGTACTCACCATGTAACTCCCCTATATGGCCTGTCCATAAACCTAATGGGAAGTTGTGGCTGAAGGTGGATTACCGATGACTCAATGTTAACACTGGTGCTTTAACAGCTCCTGTGCCTAACATAGCCAGATTGATTGCCACAATTCAGGAACGGGCCCGTTCAATCCTTGAGACTACTGATGTCAAAGACATGTTTTTTGTGGCTCCTTTGACGGAGGCAGACAGGGATTTTTTTGCTTTTACCTGGGAGGGGAATCAGTATCCCTTTACTCAGCTCCCTCAAGGATACCAACATTCCCCTACTTTGTGCCATCACACACTAGCATAGGAGCTGGCACAGATTGTCCATGAAGGAGGAACTAAAGTATACCAATACATTGATGATATGCTGGTGGGTGGCTCTGATGTCACCACAGGGGGCCAGACTCAGACAAATATTATCACCCACATGGAGAGCCTACGACTTCAGATTTGCAGAGAAAAGGTACAGCTTCATTCCTCTGGGGTTAAATTTGTAGTTATATGATGAAAAGGAGGAGCAGTGTGTATTCCCCCTGAAAACTTGACCACCCTAGAGCAAGTTAGGATGACTATGAATAAAAAAGAGTTCTAGCATGTTTTGGGTTCATTTGCTTTTGGAGAAAACATGTTCCAGACTTCTCCATTATTGCTTGCCCCCTGTATGATCTAACATGGAAAAGAGCAGTTTGGGCCTGGACTCCCCATCCATGAGGAAGCTCCAAAACTCCAAAACTACTAATTTGAAGGCAGCCTACATAAAACTTTCAGGCCAATACGTCACACAGACGCACTGCAAATTGAATGGGTATTTGCAATCCTTTGTCTACCCATACATATGTGGCAGTGAGGACCTGAAGGTCCCACCCACTGGGTTTTATTCTTTAGCTTTAAAGATGCTGAGAAGCCATATTCTGCATGGGAAAAGGGGCTGTTTGTGGTTTGCTTAGCCCTAGAGGAAGCAAAAAATCCAGTTTAACAACAGTTGATCATTTTGTGAGGGCCTTTTAAAGTTTTCAAACCAGTGCTGTCTGCAATTCCTTCTCTCCCTCCCCTCCTGAGGGATAACTCAGAGGGACACAGTCTGGAAACTGTACGTGTAAATTGATCATTATTGTCACTCTCACAGAGTAACTGAGAGAGCCCGAAAAACATTCCAAATACAAGAAAAATCTGCTCAACAACCTGATTTGGCCCTTCCTCCTTCCTGATAGGTGCTGTATAAAACCTGCTCCCTCTTTTTAACCTCAGCTAAAGGATGTTTGGTTTACAGATGCATTTGTCAGACGAGAGGGAAAACTGTGGAAATACTGAGCAGTGGCTCTACAAGTTGATTTGGGGAACAGAGTGGTGACAGAAGAAGGGAGTGCCCAAGTGGGGGAATTATAGCAGTATAGAATGTATTTACCAGGGAATCAGACACTGAGGAAGACACGTACATGTACACAGATTCTTATGCAGTATTCAAAGGATGTATGGAGTAGGTCCCCTTTTGGGAGCAGAATCATTGTGAAGTAAATAGAGTATCATTGTGGCAATGAGAAAAATTGGAAGAATCCTAAATATTACCAAATAAAAAACCTTTTGTGAGGTAGGTTCCTGCACACCAGACATGGAATAATCCTGCATACCTCTTGAATAATCAGGTAGATTCACTGACATGATTAATTAGGGTAGCAACAGGGGGAGAAAAGGAAAAGTGTGAGCATCTGTTGGAATGGTTACATGTAAAAAAAGGCCATTCAGGAAACCAAGATCTATTTAAAGAAGCAATCACTAGAGGGTGGCCAGTGACTAGGGAACTATGCAACACAGTGATCTCTGCTTGTAGCCTGTGCCACACTCGGCTGAGAGATCATGATCCACTGAAAAATCCACCACTGCACCTGACACAAAACAAGAGCTTGGTAGGTAGGCTATATTGGTTCCTTCCAAATTGCTAATGGAAAACAATGCATACTGTTTGGGGTCGAGATAACATCAGGACTAATTCTGGCTGAAGCTGTGCAACAAGCTATGATGAAAAAATACTGCAAAACCTCTAAAGTTGAGGTTCAGTTGACTGCCCAAACCAAAGTCTATCCAATCAGATGACAGAAACCATTTCACTGCTGGGGTGGTACAGGAGTTGGCCTGAGAGGAAGGAATTCAGTGGCCCTTCCACACTACATTTTATCCACAAGCAAAAGATATTGTGGAAGGCACCAATGTGCCCCTAAAGCAAAATAAAAAGCCGCATAATTCTGTATGGGCCTTCAGAGTTTCCAGTGCAGTAAACAAAATTACTAGTCGATGAATGGTTGCCCCTGAACTGCAGCATTCTGCTCTGAATGTCTCACTATTATACTGGGCTAAAAGGAAGATGAATATCCTGTAAACCCACTCCATTATCCAGGCCAACCTGTATTAGTGAACCTACCCTCTGAGCAACTGGTGCCACACACTCTAAACCTCCAAAATTCCTCCAAAAACCATTATGCCTGGGTAGCATTATTTTGCCATGGAAAGAACAATCATATCAATGCTTGACAGAGTTTTTCTTCTTTTTAATATTTGATTAAGGCCCCAGCTTTTCGTAATTGATTTTATGGGAATGTGGGCAGTTTTTCTAGAAGGACAGGATCATCCCTCCTGGAACTGAGTGACGAAGATGTAGGCAATTCCTAAGCCAGGCACATATCACTGAATCCCACCCAGTTCTAAGAACATTAATAGAACAGGAAGCAAACACTGCTTTTGCGGTATTTCAGTATGACACATTGCATCATTATGACTGAGTCACAAACGGAAAATGTTTAATTGTGCCTTGCAAAAATCTGCTTTCCAGTTTAGTATTGGTTTAGATAATTTTCCAAATTATTTATTTCATTATTTACTGCTTAATTTTCTGAATGAGGAAAGCAGAGGTGGAAATCCCTCAGCTGATTTCACCAGTGACAATTAATGAGCTCTGAAACTTAAAATGCACAGTGCATGTGCTTCAAATGGCATGTTTTTCCAACCTCTCTCTTGAAGGTAAGGTGGTGACTGGATGAGGGGCACAACACCACAAGATGTCTGATGATGACAGCCCTTCCCTGTGCTGTACAGCACACAATGTGTTGTGTTGTCATACTGTCTGCTGCCTTTGATCTGCCCTGGAACATGAAATTCTTTATGGAGAACAACCAGATGCATCATCCAGCCTCCAGATCTGGATCTGTAAAATTTTAATTAGGGCAAAATATTCCTTTGTATTCACCCTGTATGATGCATCACTCACTGATGTAGATAGGTGCTGCATATTTTAAATGCCTGTATCCAGTGAGTGAGGACTGAAGGCAGAATCCCTTTACCCTGGCTACTTTCTTTAGCAGATACATGGGCTGCTGTATGACACAAATTGACTGACTCAGCTATTGTTTGACTTTGCATTGACCCTTTAGTTCTTAGTCTGAAGAAAATAGTTAATAACTAAAACATATATGAAGAGTGTTTGCTAATTATTATTTTGCCTAATCTTACAGCACTTAGAAGCCATGAACCATTTTATTTAAAGAGAGGGATACAATTATACTATTAAAACAAGTAGTGAAAGTCAAGGAGTGAAAGAACAAATTCTTCTTTCACAACCTGTATAAGCTTTTTCCCTGCTCTTGAGGGAAATTGAAACCAGAATAATAGCCACTGATTTGCTGCAGCTTTTCTTTAGGTTTCTTATATGAATTTTTGTAGTTTCTTCCTGTTGAAATTAAACATGTCGAATGGAGAGACTGAGGGCCTTAGATTCTAGCTCTTCTGCCTACATGGGAATTGAGGTGGCAGGTAAGAGCATCCCACACTGTCAGGCAGCACATGAATGGGAATGGGTGAACTGGTTTTGTCAGACAACTAGACAAAAGAGTAATTATCACATGAGGGAAATCATATCTCTTAGCATCGATGAGTGGCACATAACGGGATCCGTATGTCTCAAAGGGGAAAAAAGATCTTAGCTCCGGAGTTATTAGGCCTGTTGAGAGAGCTTGAAACTAGGTTTTAAGGGGGATGGAGACATAACCAGTCTTGACAGAGATAATGTGTGGGAAGGGTTGGACTATTGTTACCACCCAAGTAGCAAAAGGACATTTATTGAGCAAGCACAAGCAGACAAAGGTGTAACCACACAAGACAGGACTATAGAACATCTCTTCAGACCCCTACTGAGATACTCATACAATCAAATATCTCTGTAAAGTACTTGTACAACATATGGAGTATGAGGAACAGTCAAGATGAACTAGAGATTTATGTGCAGTCACAGGATTTTGATGTCATTGCAGTTACAGAGACATGGTGGGATAGCTCACATGACTGGAATGTTGTCAGGAAGGGCTACACCCTATTTAGGAGAGACAGACCAGAAAGGCGTGGTGGTGGAGTTGCCCGTAATGTGAAGCAACACTTGGAATGTCTTGGAGTGGATGATGAGTGCATCAAGAACTTATGGGTTAAGATAAAAGGGCAGACTAATGAACACCCACTGTTGTGGGTGTTTGCTGCAGGCTGCCTGATCAGGAGGAGGAAGTGGATGAGGCTTTCTACAGGCAACTAGAAGGAGCCTCCAAATCACAGGCCATGCTTTTTGTGCAGGATTTTAACTATCCTGACATCATCCTAGTGATGCTTGTTTGTCCCTTCCAACTCAGAATATTCTGTGGTTCTGTGACATCTGCTGGAGAAGCAACACAGTGAAACACTAACAGTCCAGGAGGTTCCTGGAAAGCACTGATGACAACTTCCTGTCACAAGCAGTGGAGGGTCTCACAAGGAATGGTGTGCTGTTTGACTTTATGCTAACAAACAGGGAAGGCCTTGTTGGAGATGGGAAGCCTTGGCTGTAGAGACCATGAGATTGTGGAGTTCAGTATTGGGTGAGGAGGGAGCAGGGCAGCAAGTAAGATCATAACTGTGGACTTCAGGAGAGCTACATTTAACCTCTTCAGGGATCTTCTTGGAACAATCCCATGGAAACAGGCGCCTGCAGGGGAGAAGAGTACAAGACTGGCAAGTTGCCACTAAGATTAGCTCAGTTGATTAGAGCATGGTGTTAATAATGCCAGGGTTGTCAGTTCAATCCCATATGGGTCATTCAGTTAAGAGCTGGACTCAATGATCCTTGTGGGTCCCTTCCAACTCAGAAGATTCTGTGATTCTATGATATTCAAGGATTACTTCCTCTAGGCTCAAGAACAATGCATTCCAATGAGAAAGAAATGGGCCAAAGAGGCAGGAAACCTCCATGGATGAATAGAGAACTCCAGTCATTACTCAAGTATAAGCAAGAAATACAAAGGAGCTGGAAGGAGGATCAGGCAACTTGAATATCGGAGATCATGTCAGAGTAAGTAGAAATGAGACAAGGAAGGCCAAAGCCCATTTGCAATAAATCTGTCCAAGGATGTCAAGGACAACAGGAAGGACTTCTTCAAATACATCAATAAAAAAAGAAAACCAAAAGATAATGTGGGCTCACTACTAAATGGAGGGAGGACCGTGGAAAGAGAGGATGAAGAGAAGACAGAGTTACTGAATGCCTTCTTTGCATCTGTCACCACTGACAAGACCAGCCCTGGTCATGGATCAGGCGGGATCACTGACCCCTGAGTCCAAGATAAAGGTATATTGTAGTGAAGACTGTCCCTGGGTTCAGGAGGATGGGATTAAAGAGCACCTGGACAAACTTGACATAAGTCCATGGGTATTAACCAGATACATCCATGAGTGCTGAGAGAGCTGGTGGACACCACAGCAAGGCCACTCATGATCATCTTTCAAAGGCTGTGGCAATCAAGAGAGGTTCTTGAGGGCTGGAAGAAAGCAAACATCACCCAGTTCTTCAAAAAGGTTAAGAGGGAGGACCAGCCACTGCCACTACCAGGGAACTACCAGCCACTCAGCCTCACCTCAACCCCTGGAGAGGGGATGAGCACCTAATTCTGGAGGCCATCTCTATCCACATGGAAGACAAGAAGCTGATCAGGAGTAGTCAACATGTATTCACTAAATGTATGTCATGTTTGACTGGCCATATTGCCTTCTATGATGAAACAACCACTTGGATGGATGACAGGAGAGCAGTGGATGTTGACTACTTTGATTTCAGCAAGGCTTTTGACACTGTCTCGCACATCCTTATAGGAAAACTCAGGAGGTGTGGACTACGTGAGAGGACAGGGCAGTGGATTGAGAACTGCCTCAAAGACAGATCCCAGAGGGCTGTAATCAGAGACACAGACTCTAGTTTGAGGCCTGTCTCTAGTGGTGCCCCATAAAATTTAATGCTGGGCCCAGAATTGTTTAACCTGTCCATCAATGGCTTGGAGGAAGCGGAGGTGCCTCCCCAGCAGGTTTGCTAATGATACAAAGCTGGGAGGACTGGCCAATACCACGCAGTGCTGTGTAGCCCTTTGGAAGGACCTTGATAGATTGAAGACTTGGGCTGAGAAGAACAACATGAAATTCAACAAGGGCAAACTTGTTGGATCTCAGGTCGTTCACCTGAGAAGAAATAATCCACCACACCAGTACAGGCCAGGGGCTGACCTGATGGGAAGTAGCTCTGCAGAGAAGGACCTGGGGGTCCTGGTGGACAGCAAGCTGTCCATGAGCAAGCAGTGTGTCCTTGGGGCCAAGAAGGCCAACAGAATCCTGGGGTACATTAGGTAAAAAGAGCTGATCCTGCCCATCTACTCAGCCCTAGTGAGGCTGCAGTCTGGAAGATTCTGTCCAGTTCTGGGCTCCTCAGCACAACAGAGTCGTCGAGTTCCTGGAGTGAGAGCAGATGAGAGCAACAGAGATGATCAAGGGACTGGAGCACTGCTTTCATGAGGAAAGGCTGAGAGAGTTGCACGTTTTCAACCTCAAGAAGAGGTGGCTGAACAGGGACCTCATCAAGGTCTGTCAGTACCTGAAGGGAAGGTGTCAGGATAATGGAGCCATTTTTGGCCTTTTTTGGTGATGTGAACCAATAGGACAAGAGGCAATGTGCAGAAACAGATGCACAGGACTTTCCACCTGAACATGAGGAGGAGCTGGTTTACAGTGCGGATGCCTAACCACTGGAACAGACTGCCCAGAAAAATTGTGGAGTCTGCCTCACTAGAGATGCTCAAGAACCATCCAGATGCAGTCCTGTGCCATGTGCTGTGGGATGGGCTTGCTTGAGCAGGAAGGTTGGACCAGGTAACTCACTGTGGTCCTTTTCAACCTTATGCATTCTGTGGTTCTGCAATAACTTGTCCTGAAGCAAGAATTGCCCACACCTGTAGGATTATGGATTTCCTTTAGCAAAGACAAAATACACAGTGAAGCTGCCTTTCTGTCAGTAAACTCACCCAAACCAATATCAGTATTTCTGTATTTGAAATCTTTAGCTGACTGACTGTCTTATGGCTACTGCTCTGGACTCTTGATAAAAAATACATTTTCTGTGTATTGACGCACTCACAAACTGTAGGATGCAAATACCTCCATACTTTCCTCACCAGAAGCTTGACTTGAAGGAGCCAGACTTAGGGGTTACTTCATTCAACCTATGCCCTCCATGAGCCTGTGGTGTGACCTCTTCACTGAAACTGTGAATAATAGCACAGCTAGCTATGTGAATCATAACAGTGTGACTGAAAAAGGTGTATTCTTATTGTATCAGCAAATGCTATGGATGACTTTGTACTATGGTCATATGTAGCCTGAGATTGCCAATTTATTTCATAAAAAGCAGCAATGATTTATATTCATCAACCAAAATCTACAGAAGCTTATGTGAATGTGTTGATAGAAATGCAGCTGCCAAGCACCCATAAGTCCCCATGGCTGCCTTGACTCCTGGTACAGGCCACTGCAAACCACTCAATATCAGCTGGAACTCCTCAGCATGTATGAGACAGAGACAGCCTCAGCAGGAAAGGTACAAGGAATCCCATCTCAGAGATAGAAAAGGTAGATTTTTAACCCATATGGGCTTTTAACCCATATGGGCTTCTACCCTCTTGCCTGAGTACTTGTTCCTCATTAATTTCTGGAGAAATTAGGTGCTTAGGCATCTGTTTATGTTTTAGTAGCTAAAATATTGAAGAAGGCAAAAGCTTCTCATCCTGAAGTGATGAGCGGGTTGCCCGGCTTCCTGGGAAGGATCCTCAGATAATGGTAGAACTTCATGTAAATGAGAGGACCTTCTTGCTAAATATGTCTACAGAATCAGGGCCTCTGAGGGGGAAGAGCTTCAGGAAAGCACTGGAGGCAGTACAAACAGGGAATCCTACTCTCAGCTGCCAAAATTGCAAATCTGGAAGTATTATTCGTGACTCAGAATTGCTCATTATCCAGACATTCTTCACATGTGCTGCATATACTCCTAGGGTGGAGATTTTAAAGTGGGGAGAGGGAGAACTGTACATTTCCTGGGTTTCATTGGAAATAAA
Source organism: Ploceus nigricollis (assembly GCA_013399945.1). Taxonomy (NCBI): domain Eukaryota; kingdom Metazoa; phylum Chordata; class Aves; order Passeriformes; family Ploceidae; genus Ploceus; species Ploceus nigricollis. The sequence continues at coordinate 173,818 of VXBC01006794.1, read as the reverse complement.
AGGTTATTACAGTTTTTATTTATTACTCTTGAATAATACATATTTAGCAAAAAGTTAGCCCTGAAAACATGTTAAATGCAAGCAAGATAAAAAAAAAATAAAGGAGAAGGAACAGCTCAAAACAGTGTAGGTCATTGCAGCTGTGTTGGAATCAGAATGGTTCTGTCATGGACTAATGAAAGATATGTGAATAATTCATTTCATATTTATCTACTTTAAGGTCATGTACAACATTTATTATCATAACATTTGAGTGTCTCACAGTCTCTGTTGTTATCTTCACATTTCCCTTGTCAAATCCTATTATTTTCATTGTACAGCTGAGCAAATCAGTCAGCAACCCAGGGAGGATTTACCCTGCCTTTATGCCATTTGCAGCACCTAAGTCAGACACTCAGCCCTTGTGAGGAATGCCTGTACTCAGGAGGGAATGTCAGGTTTTGCCAGGAGATGCCTGAGACGTACCTGACTTTTATCAACATACAGGAGGACTCTAAGTGCTATGAGTTGGATGAGATGAAAGTGGATCTCCAGGATTTGCCCACAATCTGACAAGATGCTTGAAGCAGGCCATGAAAACATGCAGCCTCCTAGTTCCATATCACTGACCTAGCTGCTTCTGCTAACTGTTTTCTCAGAGAAGTTTATGTTGTTTTATGAAGCTCAGGACAATCTATGTGTATTATCAACTTGCTCAGATGCCTTTGAGTTGGCACTGATAGATGGTTAGAAGATAATAAACTATTCTCCAGCCAGCAGACTGTATGCTGTAATATGTTATCCAGTACAGTCCAGCATCTCACTACAGCTGGAAGTGTATTACTGGCTTGCTTACAGTGTGTCTTTTTAAAGGCAGATAAACTGTAGGCTGCTCAGATTTTATAAACATGTTTTCTTCTTCCCAGCTGAAATAAAAGCTGGCCAAAATTCAGGCTTACAGAGACACCAATTTAAGTCCAAAATAAGTCTCTAAGTTATGTTATTTAAGATTTGCATGCATGTAGTCAGGAGCAGAATTTAGATTGTTATGTTTAATCGAGCTTGACTCCTTTTAATTCTTTCCTGGTGGGAGGATATTAAAGCTTTCAAGAGTCAGTCTTTGTTCCAGTTTGTTGGTGTACCCATGGCAGGTTTATAATTTTTATGTTTCATCAAATTGGAATGACAACCACATGCTGTAGGATTTTTCCCCTCATTACACAAACCTTCACTATGTACTCTGCTGAGCAAATGTCTAGGTGATCTTGTGTCAGGTGAGTAAAACTTCATGAGTTTAAGTGTAAGTCCCAGCTTGCTTAGATTGATTCAAACCCCACTTTTCCAGTTCATTCATTCTGGCTTCAATATTGCTTGAGACTCGAAAATTCTTATGAGTCTTGAAGGGCTGGACTTCTTCTCCTTACTGCTTGTATTGATGATTTTTGACGTATTAAAAATTTTATTTTGAAAATAAAAATACTTTGCATTAATATAGCTCTTAAATTTTTACTGTTCTTAGTTTAGGTTTTAAGTGACTTGCCCAAGGCAACAGAAGGAACTAGATACAAGACTGGATTAGACACAAAGTCTTCCTGGCTCATTGACTTAAGCTTGCACCTTTAGACAAGGCTTTTCTTTCCAGGATAGTAAAATTCCTCTTTCAGGAATTTCTAATACTCTTTCAGTTTTAGAAAATAAGACCAGTAGGTAATCTTCTAAAAACTGTGAGTTGAGCTCATGAGATTTGACTTAGAATTTCCCAGGTGGAGGTAAAGATCAGCATAATTTTTTCCTGTACAGCACCTGGTTCTAATTTAATTTGTGTTTTTTTTTATATTGTCATCCCTTTTTTATGTGATGCAGAAAGATGTGATATTAGTATTTGATTAATTTTGCAAAACTTTTGCCATTTTAATTATCATAACTGTTAAGACTGTGTTGCTTATTTCTATTCTGAATTTCTTCTGTCTCCTAATGCAGCCTTTTAGACTAGTATTTATTTAACTGAGAATCTAATAGTTGGTGGTACATTATGGATATGATTGGATTGATTCTTAATTTTCTTCTGGTTAAGCTGAACAGTGGAGCAGGACTCCTACACTCCCTCAATTTTCAAATTACTTATTAACTCTCAAGGTTCTTTCTGCAATCTTATGTGAAGTATCCACCTATTTTCACAATTATGTACACTGGAAAAGACAGGCCGGGTGAGAGGAAACTGACCAAAGGTGAACTACTCACTCAAGAGCCCTATATGTCACCGATGAGAGACAGTCACTTTGAGGACAGAATTAATTTTGCAGATTTCAGAAGTCTGCCCTAAATGAATCACACCTAAAAAATGCCCATTTCTCACTCATTACTATAAGGAAACCCATGGTGAACAATTCTATGTGGGTGATCTGATTTAGGTGGTATTAATCCTACTTAATATTCCAAAAACCAGGCAGACTCTTTTCAAAACAAATAAAATATTTTCCTGGTGGAGATTGCTTTAGTAGGAAATATAAGAGTTAATTTACTATTCTTTGGTGTGGTGGGGAAACTCAGCCCATGATTTGTGAGGTGTTTGCAGCCTTGAGGGGTAAGTTCATTTTGTGGCCCTTCAGTACATTCTCTGGGGCAACTTCAGAATTAGTAGCAGGCTGGGTTGTTGTGCTGGCAGGAGGGCAGCATGGTCCCCAGTGCCACCTCTCTGCGCAGCCCAGAAGCCATGTAGCCCTTTGGCACAAGACATACAGCCAGACTTAACCAGGGAGACATAGAAGCTGAATGGTGCCATGTGTGAGTGCTTCCCAGCTCTGCTGCATGCACAGTTGCCCAGCACACCAAATTCTCGTGTGTACTTGTCTCAGCCTACTTGCTGTGCACATGCATGCTTGTCCCAGACATTTGGCAGGTAATGCAGGTGTAGTAGTGTTTCTTTTCTGTCATCCTCAAAAGGTATGCAGCCTGTCTAGGCAGATAACTTGGATGCTGTTGTCTATCCCAACAGCTGATTTTCTTCCAAGACCACAGAGTATCTTTTCTAAGTTGTTGCTTACCAAACTGAGCCTTCATCCTCTTTAAATATGGCCTTTGTTCTTCTCATACACACTTGATTTTGTGTTTGTATACTTAGAGTTTTTTCCTAGCCCATGAAGTACCAAATAATTCAGAATTTACTTGCATCAGTGGTTTTTCTTTTTTTCTGTCTTCTTTCACTGCTCCAATATTTGCATGGGCTGTAAATTTTAATGGTAGGAATTTTATATTTCACTTCAGGTTGTGCGCAGAAGAAATCCAAATAGAGAGGAACAAAGAACAGGCTGTAGAGCAACTTTAGAAAGAAGAGTGATTCTCTGATTACAGCTTTAGGTTAAGGCTTATCAGTCATGCTATTTTAACCTATAGACCACACTTACTTGGAATCATAGAGTCATTAAGGCTGGAAAAGACCTCTAAGATTATCAACTCAGCACTGCCTAGTTCACCAGTAAACCATGGCTCTTAGCACCAAAGCCACAAGTTCTTGAACATTGGCTGGGGTGGTGATTTTACCACTTCCCTGGGAAACCTGGTTCAGTGTCTTTCTGGGAAGAAATTTTTCCTAATAGCCAATCTACACCTCTCCTGGTGCAAGTGAGACCATTTCCTCTTATCCTGTCTCTCATTACTTGGGAGAAGAGGCCAACCCCCACCTGGCCACACCCTCCTTTCAGGCAGTGGTGGAGAGTGATAAGGTCTCCCCTGAGCCTCCTTTTCTCCAGGCTAAACACCCCCAGCTCCCTCAGCTGCTCCTCACAGGACTTGTGCTCCAGACCCTGCCCCACCTCCGTTGCCCTTCTCTGGACTCACTCCAGCACCTCAGTGTCTTTCTTGCAGTGAGGGGCCCAGAGCTGGACACAGCACTCGAGGTGTGGCCTCACCAGTGCCCAGTACAGGGGGACAATCCCTGCCCTGGCCCTGCTGGCCACACCACTGCTGATCCAGGCCAGGATGCCATTGGCCCCCTTGGCCAGCTGGGCACACCCTGGCTCATGTTCAGCTGCTGTCACCAGCACCCCCGGGTCCTTTCCAGCCACTCTGTCCCAGCCTGTGGCACTGCCTGGGGCTGTTGTGCCGCAAGGACAGGACCTGGCACTTGGCCTTGTTGAACCCCATCACACCATCAGCCTAAGCCCATCGATGCAGCCTGTCCAGATCCCTCTGCAGGGACTTCCTGCCCTCCAGTAGATCAACACTCCCATTCAGTTTGGTTTCATCTATGAACTGACTGAGGATCCACTCAATATGTTGATCCAGTTCATTAATAAAGATATTAGACAGAACTGTCCTAAATACTGAGCCCCAAAGAACACCACTGGTGAGTGGCCACCAACTGGATATAACTCCACTCCCCACCTCTCGCTGGGCCTGGCCATCCAGGCAGTTTTTACCCTGTGTACAGTGCACCTGTCCAGGCCATGAGAAGCCAGTTTCTCCCAGAAAATGCTGTGGGAAATGGTGTCAAAGGCTTTACTGAAGTACAGATAGACAACATTCATAGCCTTTCCCTCATTCACTTTTCCACATTCCATCCCATTCCGTAAGTGATTCAGCTTGTCACAGAAGGAGATCACGTTAGTTAGGCAGGACTGGCCTTTCCTAAACTCATAATGGCTAGGTCTGATCCCCTGATTGTCCTGACATGCCATATGATGGCACTCATGATGATCTGCTCCATAACTTTTCACTGCACTGGGGCCAGACTGACTGGTTTGAAGTTCCCCAGACCCTCTTTCCAAAGTGTCTTCCAGATGTATTTGTTTTCTCAATCACAAGTTTATGTAGCAGCCTATCAAACCTCTTTCAGAATGATCACATAGAGCTCCTAAGTTTAAAAAAATTGCTTGTGAAAGTAGGCAGACACACAAAATATTCACATTTTCTTATAATTACTTTGATTTGGAAGAAAAAACTGTTCAGTGGCTTTTAGTAGACAAATTACCTTTTCTCTTAACAAAGCACTTAATAGCATCCAATTATACAAAATACAAAATAGTGTAGACTGTAGCACAGACAAAATCCAGGTAATGGAACTGCTGGTTGGATTTCCACAGTCTGGCTGGCACAGTCATCAAAAAGCAAGGAGTAAAATTGTAATGATAAACACAACTTTACTTCATCTGTGATAACTTGAGTCCTCTGATTCACTGAGATTGTATATTTGAACCCTTCCATCTGTACTATTTTACCTTCTGGTTGCATTAATAGAGCTGCTGAATACAATTAGCATCTGAAACTACTTGCCTAGCCAGACATTACACAAATACTTTTAGTGAGAATCTTAAGTCTTCATACAAATTTCAGTTCAGACTTATTCTTCCTAAAATGCAACAAACTGTGTTCCATGATGTTACCATGACTAAATCAAAATCCTTGTAGCCTTTCAGATAGTGTTAAAACTTTCCTGAACCAGGAAAGTTGTGTAGTGTCCTGTAGGTCTGTCTTCTTCTGACTTGAAAACTGAGCGGGTGAGCTGGGGACTCACAGACATCTTTATTATTCTAGAGGTTAAAATCTTTATAAACATTCTTTCCCATTCTCTTGCCTTCCCTGCTGATGTTGTAGTTGCTCATTTTATAAAGTCTGTGCATCTGGAAAAGTTATATAGTCTACATGTAGAAGCATAGCCCTATCATTCCTAATGATATTGGAACTAATCAGAGCTATTTCCCGAAAATCTCTGAGCATGATTAAACAGAGCACACTAAGGAATTTTTCATGTAGAATGGGAGACTGTTCAAAGCACTGTCAAAGTAAAGATACAACTTCAAAGAGAACAGATGGGAAATGTATATTTGATTTCCACATGGAATGGAATGAGGAACTGAATGGTCCCTAGACCAGCCCTAAGCTGGAGGCAGGATCGATAGTGCTGCACTTCCAGGTATGTCTGTCTGACCCACTTATGGTTCCCCTATCTTTTCTCCATCTGTAGTGAGAGTGCTAAGGACTCTGGTATTATTTACAATATGTTTGCTACACCTGTCATAGATTCAATGGAGATTTAATTCTAATACAAGTCAGTACAGGTAGAATGTAAACAGGAGAGAAACATTACAACTGGTTCTTGTTGACAGACAGCCTCTAAGTGAATTTGGATAGCTGTCCTAACTAAAGCCTGATCCACTCAGAGGAGAAGCTCAGTAGCAACACATTACCAACATGTTATCTAAGAAAGAATGAAAAAGAATGAATAAAATTCTGGCTTTTTTGGCACTGTGCTCATTACACCAATGAAAATTACTGGGTATAGAATCATAAAATTATTTAGGTTGGAAGGGACCTTAAAGATTATCTAGTTCCAACCCCCCTTTCATTAGCTCAGGTTCCTCAAAGCCTCATCCAACCGGGCCTTGAATACATCCACAGCTTCTCTGGGCAACCTGTTCCAGTGCCTCATCACTTACACAGTAGAGAGTTTTTTCCCCAGTATCTATCCTAAACCCACCCTCTTTCAGTTAAAAGCTATTCCCACTTGAATCAAAAGCTCCCAGTGCAGGAGCGATGGATATAAAGATGATTTACACTTTAGGTCATTTATATAGTGACAACTCCCTCTCTCCTCTTATTCCTCATTCCCTAATTGTGCTTCCCTGGAGGTTCCACAAGTATATCCATCACAGTGCTAATTTTGCATCTTTTGGCAGGATCTTGCATGATGCAGTCTACATTCCAGAAAAAGAAAAACACTGGTATTTATAATTGCAATTTTGATGAGCTGTGTGGCAGCTAAAATCATTATGGGTGAAATCTGATCTTTGCTTCCAGACCACAAAAATAACATGTCTACATTTAAGTAGGGAGGGGAACACTGATTCACATAAAATACAGCTTGAATCATACAAGAATGAATGCTTCTTGAAGGCTTACAAAGTTAGGTTAATTATTCACTTTTAGTATGCATTTTGATTTCCCATGAGGCTAGGAAAATGCAGAAATACTGTCCTAACCACAATAATACTTGTCTTCACCATGTTTCTAGCCCACAGAAAGGCAAGAGGTCTCCTTGAGAATCCTTATCCCACCAGACTTCCAGCCTTGTTTCCAGAGAGTAGAGGGCAGGTAGGTCTGCTGAACTTTCCAAGTTTGTATGCATGTCAAAACTAGCTGCAAAATCCGTAGACGATGTAAATCAGCATAATTCCACCAATTTAAACAGAGATGCATCAACATTCACTAGCTGAGCATCTGGCTCTTCATCCCAGCTATTGTTCCAGGCGTGTGCACTAACTATTTCACCGTATCTTTCTGACGTTAATAAAGTTTTTCCTCTTACCCTGTCCCTCACTATACTTTCCGAAAAACTCTCTTACATGTGTTTGTACTTTAAGCTATCATTTCCATATAATAGCCATTATTTTAACTATCAAGCTGTTTCTAAGAGTACATGAGTCATTTACCTGGGTGGAGAGAAGTGTCATATCAGATTGTGTTATTGATTTTGACACTGATGTACAGCCTTAAGTTATATTTCCGCTATTCTTTCATACAGAAAAAAAATAGATAATATTTTTCTTGCACAATACACAAGTGTTTTCTTAAAAGGTTTGTAATTACAGACTAATGCAATTATATTTACCAGCTGGCCAAACTTTCAGATAACAATAAGCAACTTTCCTTTAAAATGTCTTCACGGTTTTGAAACACACTTTTTCTCAGCTGGTCTTACCCCTGTGGAAGACTAACTCATCTCATTTCATACCCTGGTTACAATACTATTTGGAAAGAGTTCAGGAACAGATTCTCATTCTTAAGATCTGTATCCCAGAGCAGCACTCTCACATTAATGTGAAGCATGTGGCTAAATCCCTTGAATGACTCTGAAAACATCAACCACTTTTTTTCCCCCCTCTTTTCCCTCTTTCCTATTTTTTTTTAATGTTTCCTGGCTCAGCTCCTACTGTTAATCAGATTTTTTCCCGAGTATTCTTTTAGAAAATAATGAATAATGGGAAATATAGATTTGAATGAGATTTGTCTGATAGTTTTCAGATTCTATTCTCCAAATTTCTTTAGACACCCTTAAGAATTTAGTCTGTGCCCAACTCCACAATGCAGTTACAATGCTAAGAGTGGATGTAAGCTGAATTGGTTAAAGTCACTTCAGTTGGGCTGTCAAGCTTTAATATCCCACTTTGATTGCAATGTAGGCACACCCACAACGTGGGAGAGAAAACAGAAGTAAAGCAATATGCCCAAGATTACAGAGGAAGCCTGCAGCTGAACAAGCAAGGAACTCTGGACTTGTGGCTTCAGGACCAGTGCCTTCTCTTCCCTTCCAAGAATTTGTAGGAAGTATTCTACCTTCCAAATTTCAGGCATAATGGGATTTGTAATTTTGGAATTTATGATATATTTTGCTATGATTCCTCTCACATTCTGTCCTTTGTTTTTTCATCGTATAAAATATTTGTGGATATTATCTGCCTACTTCTGTTATTGTAAAGTAGGGATGTAGAATGCCTGCAGATTTTTTTCCTGTACTTTAAAAATGATATACATAGTTAAGACTGGAACTTTTTCTTGCTGTTCTTTATATTTTCTAGACCTGAGGTATCCTGTAATACTGTAGTTTAGGTAGTAAATAATAATTTCCTTCATTTTCCACCATGAATAGTAAGTTAGAACCAGTGTTAATGTCAATTAAAAAAAAGTGATAAAAATAAAACAATCTATAGTGGTTCTTAGGGCTAATAGGAAAAAGTAGTAAGGAATCATCCTGAGAGATTGTTCAAGAGTGATGTAATTTTGCTGATACTCAGACACAATGGGAAAGAAAACCTTGGAAATACTTAAATATAAAGCTCCAGTTGATTTTAGGAGAGATTGCACATTAGGGTGGAATTTGGCCTTTCTAATTCGCAGTGGTCTTATGATCAGACTCAGGTTTATTTCAGCTCCAGCCCTACATGCTCCCTCTCCAAAGGCTCACTGCCATGATCCATTCCAGGACTGCAAAGAAGGGGCATTTATAATGCAAAGTGAGGCACTGTGGCATAGTTCTACCACTGTCTACCTGAATGACCTCAAACAAGTAATTTTACCTCCGGAGTTTTTCCATCTGTACAGCACTTTTAGATCGGCAGAGGAAATATGCTGCATAAAAGTAAGGAATTATTATGGACATGTTTTAATGAAGTTTTTTGTTTGCAATCAGTTGCTTGTATCACATAGTATGTTTATACTGCCTCTACACTTCGCAGCAACATTTTCAGTCTCATCAGTAGTAAGAACAGGGAGAACGTGACTATGAAGATGAGTCATTTGATCCTCTAGGATGCAGAAATTATATCAATTATGCCTGATAATCCTTATACCTGTCTCAGCCTTCTGGGAAAGAAAACTCTTGTTTTAGTTAGTCTTTTCTTAAGCAGTGGGAATTTCCCAAGTAATGTTATTTAAATACCATCTCTAAATATCCATGCTAGTTCCCAAGACTCCCCTTTGTTCTGAGGGTACAAACAGCACAGCACATGCATTTCCCTGGATCAAAGCAAAGAAATGCCTAAAGGTTAAGTTTACTGGCAATACCTAGGTGGTTCTGATTCTCCACTTTGGGGAGAATTGGGGCCTTGTACTCGCAGTAGACAGACTGCCTGGAAGACCACAGTATGTGGAAATACACGATGCAGAGTAATGTTATTGCCATGCAACAGCTGTCCTTGTTACTTTTATTTAGGGATACCGAGCAGTCAGAGATTTCAAGGCAAAGTGTTCATGCATTCACCTTCTTCCCAACAAACTCACAGAGCAGCCAGCAATAGCAGACTCCACTAGCCAAGAGAACTTACTCAGAACAATAAAG
>VXBC01006794.1:126778-160004 GCA_013399945.1 Ploceus nigricollis | reverse complement strand
TTTTTTTTTTTTTTTTTTGTTTTTCATTTCCATATGGACATATACGTACATACTGGTTTCAAACCCTCTTTCCTGAGATAATGAAGAGGGTGTGGCTCCCTGGAGTCTGTCAATGCTACTTCTAAACCAGCTGAAGGAAATGAAACAACCCAAGATGTTCTCCTTCTATCAGAACATGACTACATGATACATTGACAGGACACATAAGGCTGATGTGCCTCTATGGTTCACATGGTCTGAACCTAATTAGTCTTGAACTCCCCAAATGAGAACAATTATATCAGCTCTATCAACATTTTAGTCAGAAGGAGGAGAAGGCATGGAATCACTTGTCTTTTGCAAGGTTTTGTATAGAAAAATCCATTAGTATTTTCTACCAGCCACTTTTTGAACCTGAATCATCTGCAGAGCTCTAGAAATCTAAAAGAGGCTGCAGACCCAGAAGAAGCAGCAGGACACTTCAGTCTTCCAGGGCTTCTCTGTATATGAAGAAGAGTGATTTATCCTGCCTGTCTCATGTGGGTGCAGTTAATATATGCAAACGTTTGTCAGGTTTAGACCAGCCCTTAAGCTTTCTGGATTTGCAGTCTGCTGGAGATTTCCCAGTGGACATTCAAACCCTTCAGAAAAATATCCTTCAGTAGGTTTTCAAGCCACCTAACAGAAGGCTTATTTTTCATATCTGAAAAATATCTGTTGACCTCTCCCTCCATCCCAAAACTCTGGGGGCAACAATATGAGCAGGACTGGATGCAGAAAAACAAATTAGTTCCCACACTGATTGTATCTGATTTTACATACTGACACAATGTTGCCAGGTAGAACTGACACATTTTTCCCCACTTGTCTAAGCCTCAGTATTGTATTCATAAAATGTCATATGCCAAGGAAAAAAAATTGTAAACTTCAGACACTGATGAGTTGGTTGTAAAAAATCAGTTACTTTCTTAGAGATGCATTTTTATCAACTCCCTTCCGGGGGTATTTGGGGCACAGATCACTGATGTCTCACTGGAACTGTTAGGACATGTATACATTTCCCTCTTATTGTTCATTACAAGATAACATAACTCTAAATTGGGCTGGTGATTCACCTCCCCCTGAGGGGCTGGAGTTATAAGAGAGTTAATTATTCACCTTCCAGTCATGGAAAGATTCCATGCAGCTGTTGGTATTGGTCTGTCTTTTCTTCACCCAACCACACCTACTGAACATCAAGGAACTTAGAGGGGGAAGGGGTTGGGGTTCTTTTTTCCTTTTTTTTTTCCTAATTGACCAGGCAAGATTCTCATCTGTGTGTGACTCAATAGTTTGACTATGAACTCAGGTTTCATGACTGTGGAGAAATCTCACTGAACTTTCACTTACCTCCCTGAACTTATGCTCCCTCTCTGTTTTAAAAGAAACCAAACAAAACAAAACATATTTTACACTGGATGTGGCTAACATTCTCTGATCTAATCTGGTCTGCAGTTCACATTTTGAGTAAGAGATGTATGCAATATTAAGCTCCACTCAACAGGACTTAACTCTAGCTCTGTAAAGCTATGCATTTCCACTCCTCCATTTTCCCCACTAGCTGGCCACTTTGCAACTCATCAAGTCATTAGTAGGACCCCCCCTACACTTGTGTTTTAATTTCATTTGCATTACACTGCCAACTCTCCCTCTTGAGCCCTTGTTCAAAGATACAGTGCCCCTCCTTTCTGCTTTGGGTTTCTAATAGCACCATACCAGTCCCAACACAGGTAACTATCTCCCTACTAGCACACGTGCGCACACACACACACACACACACACACACACGAGCTCTACATTGTTTTGTTCTTCCTATTTCTGTCCTTGTCAGCTGTGTCTGCTTTCACTCAGCACTTAACTCTTTCCCCATCGGCAGCAAAACTAATGATCATTTAATGGCAAGTGCAGAAACAGTCCTGAGAGCAGAGGTCAGAATCTGTAACATTCTCCTAGACACCAGGCTGCAGAAACACCCTTTCTACATCCTTGGCTGACTTGGTCTTAGACCTTTTTCTGACTCTGCTTAGCGGCAGTAGCTTTTCAAAGACAACCGTTTCCTTCAGAGCGATTTGTGGTTTAAATCAAACAGCTAAAGTATTGTCGAATACAGTAACCATCTCCAGCCTCTTGAGAAACTGAATGAAAGCACTTGTCTAGGAGAAAGAGTTTTGGGGAGGATGGCTGCAGTGTGAATAGGAGTGTCCCAGTCCTATTGTCCCCTGCTGGCAGACCTCACCCACCTCAGTATACAATCTCCTGTAAACTCCGTTTCTGGAAGTTTGGCTTTCCCCTGATCTTTACAGGCTGTTTGATGTGTCTCCTTGACGTGGTGCAGCGAGACAGGCACGTACACACTTGGTGTCTCCTGCCTGGGCTGTGTCTGGCCCCCATGTCTCAGCTGTGCTTGTTCCCTGGAACAAAACCTGTCTGGGCTGTATTCCCACATGAGACATAAACCAAGCATAAAAAAGGAAGCTTAAAGTGTTTGTTGGAGTAGGACAATAGCATAGTGAGATTTAAACAGAGAGGGAATTGAGATGAAGACTGACTGTAGCAGAATATTAGATACTTCCCTGGGAGTCATATTTGAGATGTAACTCCCAAATCAAGGAGAAGATTTAAAAATCAGTCTTCTGTATTGGTATTACAGACCACTGTTAAATTAACTGTATTAATAGTTAAGTGAGCCAGAAAGTCTTGCTTCTGGCTGCCTTTTGTGCCAGGACTAGTCCCATCTATGTGCTTTGAATGTATCTGTCTGCTGGGCCCTGCGTAAGGGGAGGAAAGGAGAACCTTTTTAATGCTGGGTTGAAGCAGGTAGCTCAAGCTTGTTACAAGTTTTACAGCAGAACATAGCCCCACTAGTGTGTGATTAAGCACCTGCCCTGGGATTTTGAAGATTAGAGTGATACCTGTGTATTATACTTGAGAGTCTAACTTAGTGAGAAAATACCAAAGTATTTACTGTTTTTAAAATTGATTTAAGTTAGATTTTCTAAAGTATTTTTGTCTCTGAGAAACAAAAAGATCTTTCATGAGTGTCAGTTGGGATTAAGTGATTTGAAAACTCTAACATTGTATGAATCACTTAAAATGGCTTATTGTCACAGAGTATTTTTGTATTGGTATGTTTTTTTGTTAAGTAGGGTTTCTGAATGCTGCTAGTTCCACAGGAGTGCATGCAGTTTTCCCTTTACATGGGGCCAACATGTGGCTTTTCACCATTCTGGTTTTATTTGTTTTATTTATTTCTGCTACGTTTTGTTTATAGTTCCAGTGTAACCTGTGAGGAGAAGCTGAATGACCATCTTAGCTGACTGTTAAATACTTATGGGCACTTCACTGTAGAACCCTTGTAAAATCATGTTCTCTCAGGACATTGTAAAACACTGCCTGGCAGCTCCCTACTCTGGTAACACAGAGTATAATAAACAGAGTTGGAGGGCATCATAAATTAATTCCCATGAAAATGTGTCCAGAGAACATAATATCAAAGTTGCCATAAAACATGTTAACACTTAGCCTCAGTGTCATCTCATTTTCCATTTCACATATATAGATAGTATATTTTTCTAGGCAAATAAATTTTTTTTTTATGGAACATAGGGTCTGCTAGGAAATGCAAATATAAGTGACCGTCTATGTCTTCATCATTATTACACTTTCATTGGAAGGTTCAAACTCCAGAAAAAAGCACATATAAACGGATAGAAAAATTGAAACTTTCTGCTCCAAATGAACTTTCAGCTCTAAATAATTCTAGCTCATATATTTTCATAATCTGTGTCAGGCTGAGGGTCTGATTTATCAAAATACTTCATCTCTTGACTGTCTTTAACTTTGTGACTAATACTATTGACTCCTAAGGAGCTACTCACAGCTATGTATATGTAAATAATGTATATATGCATAAATGTTTATATATATATACACCTACTTACTAAATGTATATGCAACACACATATATTTTAACATATGCATTAATTATATACATTAATAAACATCCATATGCATAATGTATTAGCAGAATTTGAGCCTTAAAAAACAAGGGAAATTAATATTGTGTTCCAAAGGGAAGAGTGCTACTTCTTAGAAGTTAGGGAACAGAGATCCCCAAATATTTTAGATGAATGGTGGAGATTCACAATAAACACTTCCTGTACTGCATAACTTTTTTTTACTGCAAGTACTGAATAGGGACCTCATTAAATTTGCCCAGTGATTCTGACTTTTCTGAGCTGCAGTGAGACACAAGTGTTAATATGATAGATTTTATTGTTTAATACGGTTGTGGCCGTGGTAGAAAATAGCTTGGAAACCATGTGTATAAAAGGTTTCTAAACCTAGACAGAAAGCTCGTATGACAAAAGTGTAAATGGTATTTGTGTTACCAGATGTGTATAGAGCTGCTATTATTTGTTCTTCTACATTTCTCCTGCTGCAACAACTTCTGCCATAGTGCCAGTAAAAAGTGAGTCAATTAATGATGATTTAAGAAGGTGACTGGGAGAGTTAATAATTTGTTTATTCTTGTTTTTACACTAATGATTGAAAAGTGCATATTGTTTTATAAGAATGCTGTATATCACTGCATTTTTCCAGTTCAAACGTTTAGGAGCAGGCTGTGCCCAGTCTGCATTATAAGTGTTATTCCCACATAGAGCAGGTATCTTCCTTCACCTTTCCCAGTCAGTTCCATGACAAGGGGGTCCATAAATGATTTAGGTGCTCATACAGAGCTTCTGACTCATCCACTAGCTGACCTGTACAAAGATCTTAATCTCAAGAACTGAAATACTGGCCCTTGATTTGAGCTCTTGGTCAAACAAATAGGAGTGGTTTTTCTAAGATCTGCCCAGAATGCACTGTTTATCAAAAATTAAAACCAAACTGCTCGCTTCCAGGCAGTAAGTGGAAGTCCTGCACAGTGTCAATGTCTTGTCAATGCAAGACGTCTTCTTTACAGGTAAATGTAAAAGCAACTGCTGATCAACAAATTCTTCTTCTGGCACAGACTTCTGTCATGTGTCCTTTAATTGCCTCCCCACACAGGATAAATAAGTGTGGTGCCTTTAATTTTTCTGCTTTCTTCTTATGATCAATGGCAGATTTCTTATCAATTCATTGTCAGAGGCCTCCCTACTAGTCAAGAAATAGGATCTTCACCACAGGCATCCCTCTACAGTGACTCAGTCTTAGCCTTTACCTATTACTAATGAAAAATACTATCATAAGGAATAATAACAATACCGTGATAATAACAGGGCTGATAATAATGATAATAGTTATAGAAAGAGTAGTAACAACAACTAAAAACTGCAGCAAATAATAATGCACCAGCTCTGAAATAACATTATTGCCAAACCCCCTATAATTTTTTAAAGAAGAAGATGTTTAATTGGAGCTATGCAAGGATTAGAAAAGGACTTGCCATTTGCTGAAAGTGAGAATTTATTGAATTCAGCCTATCTGGAAGAAGAAATGGTCAACTTAAGAGTGACTCAAGCCCCAGTCAGATGTAGAATAAAAATAGAAAATATTTATTAAGCACTTAAATCTTGTGTTAAATCAGCAAATTTCCTAGTATCTCTGTGTTACCACGAGTAGTGTGGTTTGTGCCAGAGGTGAGACCATAGTACTGTCATTGCATGGGGTGGTCATTACCACCTGAACACAGATGGTCAAAGGTAGATCCTTGTTGTCAACCTAAGTAGGTGCAAGGCCAAGCATGAGTTGTGACAGATCTGATACAAAACCTAGGGAGGTTGTTTCAAAACACAGGTGGGAAGTTTAATGTATCTGTACTCTGAATATTAACAAATATAAACACTGAGCTACCTCTTAATTATGATGGTACATTTCCCCTTCACACATGTGCTGTGCTATTCCTTTTAATGATTGTTTGAGGAGGATAGGGAAAATCTGGTTTACATTAGATAGGCTAGTTAAATTAGAGATATCACAAGGTCCTCACAGGTTACGGGAGATGGCAAGTAGAAAAAATTAATTCATCTTGACTTATGAATAGCACTTTATTGCAGTCACAATGTGGAGGTTGTAAAACATACATATGGAATCAAACATAAATTAATCTGGTAATCCACAAAGGTGTGCTGACACAGACTTTAACTTAGGCCATGCAAAATTGCCTGGGACATCCTGTGCTTATTTGAGTGGGTAACACATTCAGAAGTTAATGATGCAATGATTTCACTACTATTGGTTCAAGTAACACAAAGACTGTCAGTCATGCCAGGACATGACAGGTTGTGGCTGGGGCACACTGCACCCCAGTGACACACAGCTGGTATAAAAACCTGGTTAGAAAACAGCAGCACTCAGAGAGGCTCAAAATTACACCGTATAATAAACCTGTCACAACAGTACCAGAGACTAGGAGAAAAAAGGTGTCTTAGACTTATAACTATTGCTGTCTCACTGTTATAAATATTGGTATCTCACTCTTCTCAGACACTTCACATGCAGTCCAAAGTTAAAGTTAAAGTTAAAGTTTAAGAGAGCCAAGAACCACTATGAAGATGTAAAATCAACTAAGAATTAAAGGCTCTTCACATTATGTGAAAAATCCTCACTGAAACCTGATGCAAATTTCTCAAAACTTGTGTGTGTATGTATCATTTTTATTCTGCATTTTTCCTTTTCAACATTGCAACTGAGCAAAGACTACAGTGTGAAAAAACAAAAAGTTTTGAACATAGCAAAACAACATTAGATTAGAAGGTTTGGAAACTGTACACAAAGCACTTTGCAGCCTCACTCATCTTGTTCTCCCTGCACCAACCTCTTCTCTTACTTTCTTACACTTTCACAAGGTGTTTTGCTGCCTATATTAGTTTTCTTGTTTTTAACCTTAATATATATTTGTTGAAGTCTGGACAGTCTCAGTACACTTGCCCATAGTAAACATGGCATTTCACAATTCTCTCTGTGCCTGGATACAGAAAACAGGCTATTTCCTGAAAAGTCAGTTTCACTAAACTTAATTGTGTGGGCTACTAAAAAAAAAAACCTTAGATGGAAGGCCCTCAGTAGTGAGGGTCATGCTAAAAACTTTCTCTTCTGCTTGCTACTGGTAGAAAGTTCCCTCCTTGCAAAATACTGGTTTTGTCCTTCTGCTTGGAGAAGATATAAACCAGAAGGTTTAAAAGGTAAAAAGGTATAAACCAGAAATATGCTAGCCAACACATTACTCTTCTATGGTGAATTTGGCTTCTGTACACATCTACAAAGCAACTGTGAACTGGGCATACGTTGATAGTTTGCAAAGTATTTATAGCATTTTTAACTGATGTGTTGTCATCAATGATTTCAAAGAGACAATTTTTGAAGATTGCCATGCTTTGGTTTGCTGGGGCATGACATAAACATATTCTTTCTAGTCTCCCGAGTTTCCTTTTTTTTTGGTGTTTGCTCAAAGGCACATCAGCCAAAACCTGTGGATTTGTCTGATGTGAAACTAAGCCAGTAAGAAACCTCTGACAACTGCAGAATTTCAGGCTGGAAGAAAAGCTGGGCTAAGTGGTGTTTGCAGTCCAGTGCAGGCTGGTGCTCCTTGGCATGCTGGCTGGGTGCCAATGCAGTAAGACACCCTGCACCTTCATTGCTATGAGTCCTGCTTCATTCAGGCACCAAGAGTTTTCTCCTCAAGCTGCACACAGAGCACAATGCAACCTAAAATCTTTTGTTTCTTTTTTTCCCTTTCCTACTGTTCTGCAAATACCTAATAATGCTGCTCTTCAAGGCCTAGGCTGTTACAAAGAGCTGACTTTCTTCCCCCAAAAATAAACGTTGACATGTGAAAAATTCCTCTGTCCTTCCTTTTGTAAAGCAAGTTTGGGCACACAACTGTTTGTAGATGAACCTTTGCTTCATTAGTAGGGAATAACAATAAATGCAGAAGCAATGTATGCTATTGCATCTAGTCAGTAGTCACACTAGCCTTAGTATCAGCATAAACAGTCTATATTTTACAGATTTAAGCACTGGGAATGTAGCAGCCTACAAAAAGGAAAACTTAAATATAATCCAGAATATTTATTTGCCTTTATTTTTTTTGAAAAGTAAAAACTTGCTGCTTTTCAATTAATTGTCCCCAGAGAATGTTTGTAATTAAATGCTAAATTTTCAAATCAGCAGTTTAAATGCATAATAATGGGAAAATAAATAAGAATGAGATCATATGAGGTGTTTGTCCACATAAGACACACAGCATTTGAAGAAGGGTTGCGCATGGGCAGACCATGCTTAAGCGGGTGGTTTGCTGGACCATGAATTTCTCCTCCTTCCTCATTTGTCCTTATCCTTCTCGAGGCTGCTATGCTCTGTCCCTAAACCCTTTGGGGACTTTTTTCCGTACCTGAGGTGGGTGGACTGAGCATAGCAGAAAAAGACCTACATCTGGGAGAAGCCCTCACATGAATGGATGCTCCTTACTCTTCTTGCAATCTAACAGCAAGCAGTTATTTCTAACACTGTATATCATAAAGTTTTGATAACTGTTTAAAAGTTATGTGTTTTTGTTACTGCTGGACAGGAATCTGGCCATGGCCTTCAGATGTAAAGAACCCTTTCTGCCTGCTGAATCCACTTTACCCTGAGACTGAAGATAACCAAGTCTGATAATCCCCGGTAAATGGTATTTTAATTGAAGGAAGAACAAGCCTTAGGCACAGGATACATCTTCTATGACTATCAATATAATTTCAGAATCCTAACCAATCCCTTTCCAAATTCCTTACAAGGACTTTCATGCCTCTGTATTTTGACTAGAAGGCAGTAATTATTTAGGAGTACAGCAGCAACACAGCACTCAACAGATTAAATACCAAATCAAATCAAATAATGCATATCCAGGCAAAATTTCTGGGCGTATCCAGCTGTCAAGATACCTGCTCATAGACCTTTCTGGAGGACCCAAATAACCATTGTTAAACTGATGAAAATTCCAGTGACAATGTTCAGGACCACTTTGTAAAACTGACTGAAATGTCTAATTTCAAGATGAAATATGACCTTTTTNTTTTTAATCCCCAGACTATAGGTTGTCTTGGAGCAGAAGTTTGCTACACATCTCAAATAGTACAGCAGTAAGAGCAGTGTCGTTCTGGTCCTGCAGATGCCAGATGTGAGGACTGAGGCCCTGAGGAGAAGTCAGGTGTACTAGTTTGAAAGCAAACAAGTCGGAGATTCCAAGTCAGAAATACAATTTAATAGGAAAATTAAAATAAATGCAATAATACAGAAACACAGACAGAGTCAGAATACAACCTGACACCCACCCAGCTGGTCCGGGTATAGGTAGCAGACCGGTTACATGGTGGCTGCAGTCCTGTTGAAGTGATAGATGTGATTCTGTTGAAGCAGTGATGCCGTAGACGTGTTTTATCTTCCTCTGAACTTCCAGTGGTGGTTATGGAGCTCTTGTCCTCTGGGTATTCAGTGGATAAGGTTGCTTGTGATGTTCCAAATATCAGATTCTATCCAGGTGGGAATGCTTGGCTCCTCCCTGTGGGCAGAGCATCTCCCAATGGGATGATGCAATTTTATCAGTCATGCAGTGAGACTCAATGGCCCATTAACAGAAGATATCCCCTGGAGTTATCAGGAATGAGTCATGAAGGACATAAAGAACACTACCCCACCTAGTTTAAACAGTTTATGAAGATGGTGATTGAATACATACTTTTGGGTACATCTTACATTGTAACCTAAGACAACAGGCTAGGTGGGCACTTGCAGCTTCTCAGCCTATTCCTTCCTGAAGTTCCAGCCAGATCATTCCCAGCCTATGACTACCAGGCTACAAAGTTGATCACAAACAATAGATCTTACTATATGATATGGCTTCTGGTACCACTTGGTGTGTGCTTGGGCCTTTTTATACACATAGCCACACACAGACCTGTCCAAAAAGCACTCATCATCGAGACACTGGTGATAAGACATAATAAGGGAAAATTAAGTGTCATTAAAGGAAAGGGTAGTGGCAGCATCTTTAACCTGCCACTTTAGTGGGAAGGTGGCATATTTGCAGATTAACACCCTTTCTTTCCTCCCTGTTTAAAAATAGCTTATTGTATGGATGAGAGATGCCTCATTCCCGCTTTCTTTCTGAAAAAGAAGGTACGCTGTTTCTATTTTGGCAATTCATAGTTTTTCAAAAATAGTGACTAACTGCACTAGAAAAAAAAAAGCATATTGGGCCTTAAATATAAAAACCCAAGAGAACTTGGAAATAGAAAGAAAATAAATACTTCTGTTTCCTTGTTGCCAATGTGGTCTTGGAGGGGACACTTAATAAAGGTAGACAAGGATTTCTAACACTCTACATTGCACAGCCTTTGAGCCCAGTGTGTAGAAACTGTCTTGGCAGAGAGGACGAGCTGTAGGATGGGAACATTTATCTGGAAGAAAATGCAGGTAAGAACAGTACCAATGTGTGCTTTGAAGGCAGAATTGTTCTTACTCTTTTGTGGCATGTTTGATTCTGGACATTTGCCTAGAGATGGAGTCTCTTCTGGACTGTCAATAAAGGGATCTAGTGTACTACTTGTAGTTATTCCAAAGGGCCAGTTTATGATTCCAGCAATATTAGGCCCAGTTCTGTTTCCTTGGAAATACAAGAAATTCTTAATAATATTCTGTAGTTACTGTTCTCATCTCCATCAAAATTTCTTTGCCAAAGAAAATACAGACTCACAGAGCAATGGAGTTAGTAATGGATGAGAAATCTTTATTGAGAATCATATAATACGTTGCTACTTTGAAGCTTTGGCCCTAGCCAAAAAACATACACCTGATCAAGATTTTGGAAGGCGTGATGAAAAAATTTCTGATGATAAAGATGAGATAATTTTTACAAGGTTCCATAAAAGCGAAAATGTGCCTGGGAGATAGCAGGTAAGCAAGATGTCCTAAGAAGCAATTTTGTGGCTTTTTGTTTGGTTTTGCTCTTTTGCTGGGATTTGGTGGTGGTTTTAGTTGCTTTGAGGATGTTTTGTTGTTGTTTTTGTTGTTTTGTTTTGTTTTGTTTTGTTTTTAATTGTCACAAAAGGAGAATGGAGCCTTTAAATTTGGAAAAAACCAGGTCCTCCAAGTTTAATGTGGTAAAGCATTTGTGATGTGTTTTAACTACTGTTTTTATGACAATGACTTAAAGAATGGTAAGTATTCCTTGCTCTGAAAACAAATTATTTGCAGAATTAATTAACTTTTTCTCCCAAAGCAAGCTGGTAGAAGATAATAAAACTGGAGTGACATGCTTTAAAGGCTTACAGGCAAACTACGTCATGCAGACATATATATTTCCCCGTAATTTTTTGAAAGACTAGTTAATTTAGCTATGTGTCTAAGAAACATCTGGCAAGTAGAGTATTTCAATACACATGCCAGGTGAAGAAAGGAAACCCAGACTACAGACAAGAAACTAGAAAAATACCAAATTTCAAGCATTGAGCAGGGAGTCAGAAACTTAGGTTTTAAGCATTGCCTTAATTAGTGGGTCTTGACCATGAATGGGAGTTCTGGCCACTTTTCTATAGCAATTAAAAAGTGACATAGGAAAACAGAACATAACAGCCAGCTCACCACACAAAGAGATTAGAGCAACCTGTTTTCATTGCTTGGGACCACTGCACCAATAGCGTGCAAGTTGTGATGTGAACGTGGGTGACAGACTAATGTGCCTACACACATGACAGGGAGGCAGAGAGGCACTTAAAAAAAAAGTCCTTCTGGTGGCCAAAATATTCTAATGAGACAATCAGAACTTCCTGGTAAGAGTGAAAATATGTCAAAGCCAACTTTGTGGGATACTGTGTCTTGGCAAGGATTTTGCAGGGGGGAATTAGCAATATGTTTAGCTGCAGTTAATGATTATTTCATATGACCAAAGTGGTACATATGACAGTGATTTTGGCAGATAAGACAATTAAAAGTATACATACTCTGTATGATTTTGCATAAGAAAATCATATAGGCTTGTGATAATCATTTGGGGATCAATATTTTTTTGCTGGGAAATATAAAATTTTCCCCAAAGGTCTCTCTCAGTTTAGCTTATTGCTTAGCACTACACATCAGGAAAGTTCACATAAAGGCATTAGCAGAGAAATACAGGTAGAGCCCTTAAAATACTGCAAAATTTCTTTCACTCAAAGGTCAGTGTCATGTATCACCAGAAAGAAAATATCATCAGAGTAATTTTTAAATTATAGTAGTGCTTTAATTTTATATGGTAAGACCACATGCATCTAAAAATCCTACCAGACCAATAACCAACAGAAGGAAACTCAGTGAATAAGAAATTCACAAAATAATCTTCTCAGGGATAAGCAAAACATTAATATTTTATTGACTTTTTTTTACTAAATAAGCAATCTTTTGTCTTATTTGCATCTTAGTCAAAGCCATTTAAGGTCAAATACAGCTCTTAAAGAGACTGCTGAGGTGAAATACAGACATCAAGAGAATCTCTGAGGAATGGATGTTTTGGTCAGCAAAAGAATTATTTAAGAAACACATGAATATTCAGATCAGAAAAAGACACATAGCCATGGAGTCATTTGAAAAATTCATAATAACTCAGTCTTGCACTATCAGACCTTCAGCATCCATCACAATCCAATTAGACAATCACATCCTTCCACAGCATAAAGCAGCAGTTTGGAATAGTGGTCTCTGAAGGTGAAGCATTCTTCTTTCAGGAACTTGTTAGCGAACTTCATACTGGAAATGATCAATCTGAACCCAAACTAACAGTATTTAGATCAAACCATAAGCTGTTCCAGGAACATATTCCATCCTAGGAAGGATGTCTGTGAATAAATTCCATCAAATTAAAGACTGCAGAATGTAATTGTTCATGCATGACTGTACACTTTGCTTTAAAATGAAGGTTATTGGTAGCTAATAAATGCCTGAAAGCAGTTTGAAAGCATTCAGACTGAGATAAATGATTTCCAAGTATTCTTTGATTTAACTGTCCACATAATTTTTATTGTAAGTAAATTTAATTAATTTTGCAAATGTTAAAATTAAATATTTCTCATACTCTACCTTTGAAAGATATTTCATATTCTTATCATTATTTTTCTTCTTAAAAACAACCAAAAGTCATTTATCTTAGGGCTAGTCCAGGATTACACCCCAAGCCTTAAGTGAAGGTTGTCTGGTGGCTGATGTGGTAAGAAAACACATGTAGTCCTCAACAGCCACCAGGCAAGCTTGAAGACAAACAGTCCTTGCAAAGGTGGAGTAACTTACTTAGTCTTTTATTTTCCTTTCCTGCTGCTGGATTTAGGCTCCACATCCCCATTAATCACCTCTGCCTAGCTGTCTCTTTGGTGCAGAATCTCCTTCCTTGTGGCTTGGACTTCCTGAGCTCACACTTTGTTTCTACTGCTTTAGATTACACAGTGACTGCTTGTAAGTCAGTGTGGAATGAAGCCGTTATTAGAAAGAGATGCTATTTCTAATTGTATTGCTCCAGCAAGTGACTAAAAGCAGACATTTAAATGTGCAACAGATGAATGAATGTGTCTTGGGATAAATATCTTATGAACTGGAAATCATCATCCTGTCCTATCCAAACAAAATTTCTGTGTGCTTATGTGGTGAACTCCTGTGGTTTGTGGGCAGCTGATTTGGTAGGAGTTATGAAAAGCTCACAAAGTTAGTATTTAATCTTCATTGCCTCACAGCCTTTATACAGATGTTCATTCTTACATGTTGCATGGATATGTGACCAATGTACATACAGCATTTGAGACCAAATGTCTTTGCAAATATTAGGCAATGAAAATTATATTTTGAAAACAGTAGACAGCTTACAAATGTTAAATGGAAAATTAACACTGAATTGCAAAGATCATCAGGAACATAAAATCAATAGCACACAGATTTTTTTTTAATATTCCTGTATTCTGGAATCTTGGAGATACTTTACTTTTCGAAATATTATTATTTTGTCAATTTTATTTCAAATTAGCTCGTTGAAGTTGCAGGTCTCCATATACCTTTTGAGCTGCTGTCTCTGCTGTATATACATGTTGAGTTCCTATTGCAAATTTGCTGATGTGTAGGGAAAAATTGCTTATCTTAAAATTTTCAAGGCTTCTAGATACTTACAACACAGCAGCATCTAATTAGATTTTTAAAAGCTCCAAAGTCAGTTTAGGATCTAACTCCTGCTAGATACTGAACCACAATAGGCTGCACATTCATTTTATGGTGTGTGCCATTCCCTCTGATTCAGTTTGCCTGTGCTCCTAGGGACACCAGGGTTAGCCAGCTTTTGGAGACATTATCAATGTAGGGCTGAGAGTCACATAAATATTCTGTTCAGTTCTCTGCCCTGCAGCCAACTTCATAATTTACTTCTGTACATTGTGAAATTCACATGCCCAAAAGGAAAGAGGAGAAAGTAGCAAAGAAAATACAATATGTAATTATTGTGTTTATTTAACAATAAGCACAGATTCCTTTTAATCTAAACTGCATTAATAAGAGACTATAGTATAGCTATCAAGTTGTAGAATGATACTGTAATGATTCCAGTTTCCAAAATAAATGAGAGAACTTATTAACTAGCTTTACCTTTGTCCTACAAAATATACTTTGAGCTGTTTCACATGTTCTTCAGTTAATGAAATTTTGGATCTTATCTCTTTGTTAGAGTGATTCACGCTCAATACTTTGAATCAATTCTAAGAAATTAATGCTTCTCTGGTACTTTGTTGTGAGACAAGGTATCAACCACAGTTGCGTCATATTAGTGATTCATTAGTCAGACTTCTGATGCTGAAGCCAATCTCGTGACATTTGTATGGAAAACTTCTGTTCTTTGTTGGTACAGTAGCTCAAACAGTTCAGTACTCTCCAGTTTTCATTTAACATAACATTAGTGACTCATTTGTTTTTTCAGTTTCAAGTCTGTTTTTCAGGGATTTGTGAATTGTGTTCTTCTTACCTAGTAATTCAGTGTCTCTAAATTGCCTTCTGTCTTTCCAGACAGTGGTTGTAATATTTTAGCATGACTGTCCTATGTCATGTTGGAAGGAAATCCACCATTTACCAACATGTTTGAAGTAGGGGCTGACAAGAGGGCTCAGCAGTGTTTTATTTCAATGCCTGGAAATGGGTTTTTGGGGTAGCATTTTGAGTACAGTACAAATGGCTCCCAAGGCAGGCCAGGGAGTCAGAAAGATGATAAAAAGAAGATACAAGTTTCTAACATACAGAGTTTTTTTTTGGTTCAGTCCTCACTCTGGCAGCATGAAGGTGCTTCTTTGTGCAGAAGAGAGAAAGAGAGAGACACATCAACACAAATGCAATGAAAGAGAGGGGATATAAAAGGCATAAAAGGAATCAGAGAACATGATGTAAGGTTGACAGGGATGAGTAGCTTTGGATTAAACACATCAAAAGTACTAAATGCAGTCAATAGCAGTTTATGGTAATCCATACAGAAACCTGTGACTTAAAAATTGCGTTTTAATAATCCAGGCTTCCTACAGGTGTATAATCTAGATGTTCTGATAAACAATTCTGGCAAGGTGGCAGCAACTGATGAGGAGCCTGAGGTACTCAGCAACATTTTGCTCAGTCTTCAATGGCAACCTCTCTTCCCACACCTCTTGAGTGGCTGGAATGCAAGACAGGGACTGGGGGAATGAGATATTTCCCACTGCAGGTGAAAATCAGCTTCATGACCACCTGAGGAACTTGAACATACAATAGTGTCTGGGAGTTGATGAGGTGCATCCCAGAGTCCTGAATGAGTTGGCTGATGTAGTTGCCAAGCCACTGTCCATGATATTTGAAAAGTCGTGGCAGTCAGGAGATGTGACTGTAAAAAGGGAAGTATTTTATCCTTCTATTAAAAGAGTAGAAAAGAGTACCCTTGGAACTACACACTTGTCAGCCTCATCCCTCTGCAGGGAAGATCAGGTAACAGATCCTCCCCGGAGCTGTGCTAAGGCACATCAAGGACAGGAAGGTGATTCAGAGCAGCCAGCACAGCTTCACCAAGGGCAAGTCCTGCCTGACAATCCAGTAGCCTTCTGTAGTGAAGTGACCACATTGGTGGACAAGGGAAGGATTACAGATATCATTTATCTGGATTCTGTAAAGCCTTTGACACAGTTCCCCCAGACATCCTTCTCTCTAAACTGGAGAGAGATGGATTTGAGGAATGGACTATTATGGGGATAAGAAAATGGTTGTACAGTCCCATCCAGAGGGTCATGGTGAATGGCTCAGAGTCCCAATGGACATCAGTGATAAGTCATGTCTCTCAGGGGTCCCTATTGGGACCAATGTTATTTACTATCTTCATCAATGACATAGACAAAGGGCATCCTCANTGGAACAGGTTGTTCAGGAGCTGTGGATGCCCCATTCCTGGAAGTGCGCAAGACAGGTCGAATGGGGCTTTGAGTAACTTGATTTACTAAGAGGTTCCCTGTCAAGGCAGAGAGGTGAAACTGGATGATCTTTAATATCACTTCCAATGCAAAATACTTTGTGATTCTATGAGAGTCAGAAATTCCAGGTGCTAACAGTTGCAGCGTGATAGTTACTGTAAAGTGTTTCATTTTGATTCTTCCAAAGACCAGAAAGGAGGAAGGTCCAATAAAAGAAGAGTATCAGGCTCCCATGTGGGGTATTTATTTTGCTTTGGTTAGATGTTGTTCTGATTTGAGTTTTTCAACAGGAGTCTTGGAAGGTATCATTCCAGTATTTAAAGTATCATTCCGGGTGGACTATTAATTTTGTTCTGACTGACACAAAGGTTCAATAATTCAAAAGTTATTGTGAAAAACTGAAATGGAAAAACTCAAACTGAGAAAAATGGAAAATAAGCAGATTTGTCCTTCAAAGTTTTCTGGACATGGAACCCATAAACTTAGAAACTTAGATGCAGTTTTTGTGCTTTCTCTGGTATTTATATAAAACATTACACCGAATCTATTTTATATTACAGAGTTCATCCAAAATATACCCTAAAGCAAGTAATAGAATGGAATGCACTTAGACACACCCAATTACACTATAAAACCAGAATGCTATACAGCAATTAATCCAAGGTAATTCATAAATCTAAGCAAAACCACTGAGAATAAAGTAAATTAAACATGATAATTTTGATTTGGCATTTAAAATACAGTACAAATAAAATATAAAACTCTAGGGGTACATTTTGAAAACTCATCCTTCTGACTTGCACCTGTAAATTACAAAACCACATTGCTTTAGTAAATGCAAAATTCTACTAAAATAAGTTATGTCACAAACATGTTTCCTTTGACTGTTTGCCTACTATACTGTGCTGACATGTCAAATATGTAGATCAGCAAATAGCATACATGGCAGGGGCTTTCTCTTTTACTGATTCCTGCCAGGAGCAAATGTCCCTTTTTGACATTTGCCAGCCTGCATGCTCCTGCAAATCAGAGACATCTGAAATCCAGAGATCTGTGTGTTTGGGCCAAAGTCCATTGGAGTCAATGAACCTCTAACCATTGACTTTTACAGGCACCAGATCAAACAAGGGTTTACCTAAATGGCAAGAGCAAGTCACTTCAGGAGAAGCGTTGCAGCCAGCAATGGTGAAAGTTCCAAAACATTCCCAAACACCGGGACATGGACAGAGCAATCCTGGGCATGAACCTGACTTGCCCAGCCTGTGCTCTTGAGAGCAATTCTGAGACAGGTACACTTTAGGAGTTCAGTGATCCAGAGACTGCTTCCAATGGACAGTTTTCATGCAGCCAACCTGTTTTGGAGGCAAAGGCATAGTCTTGAGCCACGTGGTGCCAGTTGGATTTAGTACCTGGAAGCTCCCAGCCACAAGTGTAGGTGGAGTAATTCTGGGTCAAAGAGTGACTCTCACAGAGGGTATGATTAGGTGACCATGGCCCAAACCTCGCTGAAGACTGCATCTCATATGACCAGTGTCTCAGCAATCCTGGCTAGGAAATAGAGTAGAACTTAAAATGGGAATACTATCTCAGTGCAAAAAGTACAATAAAAACAGTATATTAAGAAACTGAGACAAGTAACACTGAAGTGTGTAGCCTACCTGAACAACAAGGGCTGTTATATATCTTCATATATAACATATATAAAGGATGGGAAAAATTGACATATAATTGTTTCTTGGATCATAATCCAGCATGCAAAGATAAGAAAGTATGGAAAGTGTGTGGTGACTGGGAACAGCTGATTGTCTCATGCCAATTAAAAAACAGGGGAGGTCTGTAGCACTGAATTGGCTGCATTTGCACAGTAAAAATCATTTGATAGAAGTGAGTTGAACTGCAGAGATCAAGCTTACTTGCTGCAAAAAGCTTGGAGTAGTAGGTCCATAGCAATGCACAAAATCTCCATTCAGTGTACGTATGAACCACATAAAACAATCCATAAGCACAACCCTTATTAACTCTTAATATTATCTCTGCTGCCTTTTTGTGTGTGTATAAACTAACCTCTTCACTTGTAAGCAAGCAGCAACACAGCAGATGAACACATTGATTTAAGAAGTAGCTAAAGAGACCTTTGTGAGAGACCGCTCTGTTCGCCTCCACTGGAGGTTGCTTGCTGTCACCCCCAGGCTGGAAACAGCTCTTCTGCAGTGTTTTGGGTGTCATGGGCTGATACCATCAGACCCTGCTGAGTTTTGCAAGGGTAAAGCCAGTGCTACCACACACCATGGACTCTACAAGTGCTTTTGGAGAATAGTGAGACCAATACGCCAAATGCTGGAACTTGATCACTTAAATGGGGTTTAGAGAGTTCAGTGCTTCAACAGGAAATTGAAGGTAAGGTCTGGCTAGGCATGGCTGATACACAAGGAGCTCAGATACAAACTCAGATTTACCATATTAGATGTTAAAGCCACATGTTTTATGATTCCTTCTATTTAGCTAGGACACCAAATTTTTGTGAAATTCATTACACTAGTAAGATGTGGGCCTAAAATAAAAACATACTCCTTGGTGAGTGTTTGGACATAGGCAGAAAAACACCTGACTGACATCTGCTATATTTATTTTGGAGACTGGTTCAAGAGCACCCTGCCAGATACTGGTGCTGGCTGGCACTCCACAGTAGCAGTGCCAGAATTAATGGAGACATTTTTTTCTTTCCTTTTCTTTTTCTTTTTAGTATTTTTTTAATGTGAAGGAATCTTGGCAGTAATTGGAGAAAGACACCACAATAAATTGCCTTTTGAATTCAAATGGTCAGTCTCACTGATTGCTTTGTTGAAGAATGATACACTTAGTATTTTGACCAGGTAATATGATGAGAGGAACTAATAGTGCTGTTGGGAATAAAAACTTATGGCTGTCTGCACTGAAACAGGTGGTATAAATATGTTTCCAGTAATTCCATGGCTGTATAAATTGTAATGTAATTACAGAGTTCTTTAGATGTCACAGCTCTATGAACTATCACCTGTGGATTCATTTAAAACAATTGCCTCCCTCTAGTAAGGGCAAAATCTTTTGAAATACCCAGCAAGCACATATGTCTGCTGGAGTCTGCAGCAAATTAAGAGATTAGTAGGTTATGATTTCATAGGTGACCATTTTGACATAGCCATCAAACTAAAGTTTTGACATTTTGTACCTGATTGTGAATCCTTTTTTCTCCTCATTGCCATGAAAAGCTGATGAGTGGTGACAACTCAAAGTTACCCCTGTGTCTTCTAAAGTGGAAAAGGAGATGAGGCATCACTGGCAACTACTGTGTGGATACCAGAACTTCCCCCGCTTTTCATGGGACTTTTGTCTCCACAAGCCGTATCTACATAATAATTGCTTAAAACCTTTTACCTTATGCAGTTATTTTGTGAGAGCTATATGAGTTGGCAATGTGCCAGTGAAGTGCAAAAATGAGAGGAGCAGTAATTTAACCTAAATTAGGACCAAGGCTTCAGGGTCATGCTACGTGGCTGTAGCATAGTCTCTCACTTTATGCAGGAAAAACCTGATTTTGCTAGACTGTGCTGTGCTATCCTGGTATCATTGCCCCTCTGTCCTACTGTCCTACAGTTGTAGCATCAGTGATATAGAATCCATCTTCATAGTTGCTCTTCTTACAGCTGTCTTCAGGATAGGTTTTTATTTAAAAGAAGAAGTTGATCTCATGCTAACTCCTTGTACCACTGTGAACGTGAAGTCTTCTCATCTCTGAAGTAACTATGAGCACTGAGGACTTTGTCAAGATGATAAAATTAAAAGTGAGAAATGTTCAGGAAAAGGAAATTACACATTGTCTCAGGAAAGAACCTTTGGTGGCCTGTGGGATTTTGTCTTCAATCTAGCAATGTTATCTGCTTTTGTCAGAAAAGGTAAAATAAGGTCATCTCTCCCTGCGACTCTTGCTTTCCTCTCTTCCCTCCCTTACTCCCTAACAGAGGAGCTTTTCTCAGCCTTAACAGACTTTATTTAGTAAAATGGAAAGTATAATCTGGGAAAGAGACAAGTGACTTTGACCTATTGTTCTCTTAAATGCTAAAATTAACCTTGAGTATCTCATTTAGTTTTCTAAACTATGTTTGCTTTATATTGATTTTGCAGTTTGGCTTCAGGGTTTGTTACACATGTAGATGTCATTAACTGGTTGACCGATATGGAAAGAGAGGGAAACACTCACTGTTTTTGTGGTAGCCCTCCAACAGGTACACACGAACTGCTGTACCCATCAATAAGGACACCAGAGCCAGGCAGGTCATCAATGCTTGGCTTGTTTGTGTGGGATATCTTTTAACGATTTCAGGAGAGGAAGCTTTTATTATGCTGTCCCTTCTAAGATAATAAAGCAATGGGTATATTTTGCTAGGAGGAATTAATGCAACAGGAAGTGGAAAGCAGAATAAACATGATGCAACACTAGAGTCACCCATCCTCTCACCACGCCTTGCCTTGGGCAGCAAGTCCATTGGTTCAGTAACCCAAATGCTGTCAGCAGAGTCCTAACAAATGCTGCAATATGGATTTCACTGGATTACCAACTCAATAGCAAACCACTAATTACCAAGAGTTTGTTTTCACAGACATGAAGTACATGGGTGTATACTGCCTTCGCTGCCCTACATATCTCAAAGCCACAAAGACAAATATACAATGAATAGGCCAGAAAAGAGGTCAGAGAACAGGAGGATACTGTAAAATTACCTTGAACCACACTGTGATCCAAAGATTATGGCAAATGCATATATTTGTCATGAGTAGAGTTTAAAGGCCTGGACAAAGGACTCAAATGTGTAAAAGAGACAAAACTTAAATAAAACCAATGCTGGGGGAGGCAACTAGTACCAGTTCTTGGTTTGGGCTAAGAGCCAGTGTTTCTCCTCTATGGAATAGTAACTCTGGAGAGAAACTTACAGGCAGCAAGAAGACTTCTGTAGGAAATGTGGGTCATGGGAGACTGAGGAAGGAGTTTGTCACACCAGCCAGATGGAAATGCCTGGCTGGAGCCATATATCACTTGTGATTTACTTAGACACAAGTTATTGGGCTTAAAACAGGGTAACTAGGGAAAGTTAATGGCCTGTGACATACAGGAGATGAATCTAGATGATCTAATGGTCCCCTTTGGCCCCCAAGCACTATGAAAGAAAAAAGTGGAAAATTTTACATTTCTGTATAAACTTTTTATCTTGGAAGGATATCAGATTCACCGTCATATTTAGCACTTATGGTGTTCTATGTGTTTTTAAAGAAGCACTGAAATATGAGCTCTAAGAGCATCAGTGTATGTGAGTGTGTGCCTCTGGAAGGACCAGAGGTATGAGTTAACATTAAGTTAAATGCCCAACACTTGGTTCTCTTTCAAAGATGGACCCTCAATGACCCCAGAGAAGACCAGATCTCTGTGTTGCACCTTATCCAGATGAGATGTGGTGCCTCCAGTACACAATCGTAATGAGTGCTATAAGACTCAGCTGAGCTCTGAATCACTGACACAGCTTCTTAAATCAAACATGAACAGCCCTATATGATACAGACTTCCTGTACTTCATCGCAGTTCCCAGAGGTTGGGGGTGGGAATTTATCTTTTACTTGCCCTCCACAAGAATGCAAATTGCACTCTGAGGTGGCAGTTAGAGACATGAACTTGTGTGCAAAACTGAGAATTAGGACTGGAAGGTAAATTTAAGTCTGTTTATTTGTTTTTATAAGGAAGTATAAGAAAGAAATTTATGAGAGAAAACTGAAAGATCAAATTATGTTGCACAGGATTTCTCCTTTGTATGAAGACAACATAAACCTCCAGATTTTGCTCAGTACTGAATCCTCAGTATTAACAAAACAGGTGTTGAAGAACATTTGTAATTGGACCAATGTTCTATGTGCAGTTTCTGTAAAAGAGTGCAAAACACCTGCCTTTCCCTCATGACGTCAACAACACCCTAGGGGCAGTGAGCTGAAATACATATATCAACCTGCACCTCTGTAATTGTGACATAAGATACCCAGGCACTTGAAATATAAGAAAAATCTCTGCATTTCTGAATATAAAGGTTAAAAGGTCTGCATCTAGGAACAAAGTCCTGGGATATTTTATCTATTATGCAGAAGCATGATGGAAAAAACTTAAAATTACCACATGAAACTCTTGTTAAAAAATGATTTTTTAGAAAAAGCTCTTGCATGTCTTTATTGTGCCAAGCCTAATGCTGCAATTTTTGGCTTGCTCTGAGTAGGGTGGAAATTCTGCTACTTTTAGCTAGTTGCGTACAGTAAACTATTCCTATATATAGCTCTTACACAATTCTACAAGTATGAGGAGAAAATAAGCTAATCCAATCTAATACAATATTGTGCTGCATGCTTCTAGGAACCTTATGAAGAAGCTTGGCCAAAGGACTGCACCATCATTAATTAACAGATATGAAAATTGATATTTTAGTTAAATAATCACTTAGAAGGTAATTTTTCTTGAATATTATGTGTTGGAAAATCTGTCAGAAAAAACAGATATATGTCTCTGACAGACAACAATCAGAAGTGACTGTTGAATATCTGTCTATTGGTTTCTGTCTGCTTGTACTGTTTGTTACACTGAAGTATACTGACCAGGTCTATGCTGGGTTTTTCCACTCCTAAGTTGTTATTTTCAGTTAAAAAGTTTTGGAAGCATCTCTCTCTTTTTCTAATCTGTCTGGCTAAAATTGTTCAGTGCACTTGTAAGGGTAAGTATGTTAACCATTGAGCAAAGTGATTCCAAGGTGATTCCTGTCAGGATTTATAATTTTACTTAGAGCACTCATTCTGAGATGAGAGGTAGTGCATACAACTGACTGGGGACTTCAGGAAGGCTGCTGTGGAGAGCTGCAGTGTTTGTGGTCATGAAGGGAGGCACACAGGCTGTGGAAAGATTACCAAAATGGACCTGCAGCTGGAACTGCTTCACAGATCTACAGAGCTCAGGACAGTCAGTGACCAGCACCATCAGGATACATGCACATGGAGAACGCCTGGGGTTGGTCCACTTCCAGGTCATTCCTGTTTGCCCAGAAAAAAAGGCTGGGTTTGGATGAGGACAGTTCATTCATGTCAAGGTTTTGTAATGTTCTGAGTGCAAGTGATTAGTGGTGTTCTTAATTAAGACTAAAGTAAATTAAAGTAATTAAATTAAGTAGTGAAAACCATTAAATATCAGACAAGTCTTACTGATCTTGTATTGGTGCATTAAACTGAGCAGGATGCAGACTCATTTGGGAAAAGACCTCTTCCAAGGGCAGGCAATTGCTCAACATAAATTCACTTCTGAACCGTCTAGCATTCTCAGCTCATCAAGAAGCTACTCCAGCTGATCAGGACCTCCAGTTTAAGCCACCCAGAATGCAATCCTTTGTCTATGCAGGTAACTGGACACAAATTGCATAAATAGTTAATTAGGATGTTGGAAGGAAGAAAGGCATTACTATCCCATCACAACATGGTGGAAAAATTGGCTTATGGTAGAGGAGTAAAATATACAGCATTGCCAAGAACAAATCAACTCAGGTACAAAAAATACAGTACAAGGTTTAACTCAAAATAGTAGTAAATTGCTCTGTTATTGACTAATGAAGGGACAAAGTCAGGAGAGCTAAGAACTAAAGGGAACACTGATGGACAAATTTAAAAGGTCAAAATTTACTTAAAGAGACCCATGGCATAATTAGAACTCTAAGAGATAGAAAACACAATAACGTTATTCATTATGATTTTCTGCTTTTCAGAGTGGGCCATATTGAAAGCAAAATTTTCCTATAATTTTGTGGAACAAAATCGAATGTTAGCAAATTATGAGGGTCACTAGCCTTTGCTTAGATGGCAACAGAGTGATTTACAGTATTTTAAATAGTGCTTAAGAGTCTCTGAGAGGAAAACGTATGGATGCATTTTACTTTTTCAAATAACATAATTCTTAGCTTACTTCTAATGTTTCAAAGATACTTGAACTAAAGTTCAGCATCTGCTTTGATGTGTGTGGCCTCCCACACTATTTCTTCAGATGTATTATGTTGCCCAATGTTTGCATCAATAACATCTTTCCAATTTGTCTTGGCAAACATTACATTATTTATTATTATTATGAAGAGTTACTTTACTGTTTTGTAGGTCAGGTCCTCATGACTTTCTATCTTAAGCACACCACCAAATTCCATCTTTATCATGTTTCTAAAGCACCTAGCATTGGATCTAGTCCAGCGCTTCACTAAAATAATATAGTGCTTTCTACAGACTTCAGCAGAATATAGATTGTACCTAAAGGATGCAACAAATGATGATTTTTCTTCCACAGCATACAGAAAATTGAAGCAACATTTGCTTTCAGCTGGTGTACTCATATTCTCTTAATATTCTGAGGGAAGACCAAAGCTATCAGATGTAGTGTGATGCACAATTTGCAGATGGTATTTTAGGATTTTCACCTTCTATAAATATAAGCATAACATAGTTATTTTTCTCGTCACTTCGTAATTATTATTCACTTGGTTTCATGTCACACACAAAATTCTATTGAGGAAAACCACTTTGGTATTTTTTTTTTTTTGTTTACAAGTAGTATGAATGAAAGGATAGATTATTGGTAAGATAAAAATAACATTGCATTATTTTTGTCCAGCAAATTTCTTTTAGACAAAAGTAGTTACTGTCTGGATGGGAGTGTGTATTACTCCGCTATTGTGGGGTTGTAGCAGAAATTGAGAGGTCCCAGAAAAACTTGGTTATAAAATGCTTTATGCATTCATGCAGGGGATTAGGACTGTCCACATCCTGCCTGAATATAAGACAAAATTTGTTGTAGGGCTGCTATCCTCCATTTGAACAGATACTCCCAAAAAGCTTATATCTGGGCTTCTTCCTCATAATTGCTATGGACTCAGATCTTAAATCCTTCTTTGCTTCCTTTAAAATGTAATTTGATATTGTGAAAATAACTCAGAAGTAGTACCCAAAAATACATGCTGGAGAAAGGAAAGAGAGGGAAAAAAGCTATTAAATGGACAGCTTTGGCCAAAAAACCAGATGTGGCATCAAATAATTTTCTATAAACTACAGAAGAAAGTTTAAAAAATTTTGTAATTCCTGTAATTTCTGTGTGCAAGTATGGTACTCCTCTCTAGCCTGTAGTTAATGTCTGTTCATTCTAACCTGAGATAATTTTTTTCTTGCCTGACCCTAGTAAAAAAGGCTATTTATGATTGAAACACAAAATAACTGTGCAGCATTTGGGGTACATACTTTATAGTGGTGCTTACAGACCAAATTCAGTGCTAATGAGATCAAGTGCAACTCATTTCAAACAGTTGTATCTCCTTGGCTGCAATGAAAGCATTTTAAAAATTACTTTCTCTTGCATAGTTTTCATTCCATGTCTGAAAAGAAATAGCAGAATACTTAAGTCTTCTAAGAACATTAAGAGTGTATAAAGTTATATCAGAATTTGCATGGACTTCACATAATGAATACTCTTGCAGTTCTTGCCTTTAAATATGAATAGGATATTAATTACTGCAGGTAGCTCCAGCAGCATAATTGTATTTGTTGGGCTTTGTTTACTGTATACAGCTTTTCAATGTTTTTTAAAGCATTTATATAGTCAATATGATTTATCTGGTGGTCATATTTTTAAATAATTTTGTTTCCTTTATAATAACAAGTACTGACATTTGTCTTTTCCTTGGCTCAACATGATGATAGTGCAGTAATTGATCTATTGTGAAGTTCTAACACCCCTATTTTTTTCTAAGTTGTTATGCCTGAAACCAACAAATTCAAAAGAAAAAAACACCATCCAAGTAGGATAACATATAACTTTATTTAAATTATTCAAAATAATTCTTTGGAAAGCTTCACCCCAGACATTCTTCATTTAAGCAGACAACTAGGAGAAAAAGGAAAAGGAAAAAAAAAGAGAGAAGTGTCTACATAAGGCTCTCCTGTTCTTAATTTTGGTTGAAACCATGCATACTCCTTTGAAGTATTGGCTGTAGTAATACACACCTTATTCCTCTCTGTGCCAGCCATATGAACCTATTTACATTGTAAGATTCAGCCAGAGGCCAGGAAAGAGATATGTACAGTAATTCCAAACACAGTCTATAAGGAAGTGCCTCAAAGATTTTCATAAAAGTCAGTGACACCTATCAAATGGCATTAAAAACATGTAAGCAGGCATGGCCATGATTACCTCAAACTGACATGATAGTACCTGTCTCAAAGAAATTGCACTTTATTGAATTGTCTTTAAACATTTATATAAAGTAACAAAGCCAGCAAAGTAGTTTAAACTTCCACCAAAACAGATGTCTAAGAGTGACTGTGCTTTGAAATATAAATGAAGTCAAGGGTCTTCTGTTGCTTTTGAGTAAGACAAGCCGACTGAAAAGCAAAACAATTTAAATGAAAAACATTGTTTTTCTGTTGTGGTAGTTTTAGCCATAACTATCTGTCTGTCTGTCTGTCTGCCTATGTAATAAAAGTAATCTGTGCTCTTAAAGGTAAAGAAACAAGATCGAAAATGCACTCCAAAGACAGCCTTTAGTACTTTGGAATTACAGGAGTTATTATTTTCCATCTCTGGATCCCTCTGCAGTACCAGAAACCACATACCCTTATAAGGAATTACATAAATTTCAGCAAAACTCACTGAGTACCATCAACACACATTCTAGGTATGATGCTAAATATTTTGGAGATTACTTCAGCTACCTAACTAGTAAGGATGACAGTCTGGTGTATGTCATGAATCTACAGTAAATCATAAATCTGACACAGATTATCATAATAGAAGGGGAACTGAGATAAAGCCATACACTTTCAGTGGTAACAGCTTTGGATCACCACAGAACATATGTGTGTGCTTGACTTTAAGTACTGAAACCATCTACATTCTTCGACGGAAATATGCACTTGAGACACTTTTTGCTTATATCATCAAACCTTTGGAAAATCTGTGTTTTTCAGAATTTTCCAGGACAGAATTTTCTGGGACTGAATATTCTGGTAGGACTTTTTTTTTTTTTACATTATACAATATTGACAGCATTTCAGCATTTGTCACTCTGTCATTGTCAACAACTGATTGGGCGTAGATCCCTGGATACTCACACTGCAGCACTTTTCTATTGTGATCTCAGTCTGTGTACGAGCATGTGTTGAACACATTAAAATGAATCATCAAAAGGCACCAGGTGCATGGAGTGAACAGAGACATATAAAAAAGCACGTAAGTCATAAGTAAGTGCTATCATGCCTTGTTTTCCATGAAACAAACAAGGGAATGCTGCACCATTCCATATTTATTATGGTGAAGGGTTTATTTAGCTCCTATAGTAATCCAGACCATGCATAGGCCAAAGAGTTTCATGTTCTTAGGTGGAGGAGATGATGGAATTAACTTCAAAAGTGCTAAATATCCATCAAATAGTTTTGCTGTGGGCTATGTCCACATGCGCTTTGTAACACTTTCCCAAATGCCAGAATTATTTAATAGTGTTTCTGCTTTCACTATAATGCCTCCAATTGAGATGACAATTTTTGCTCTAAAGCTTGATCTCAAGTGTTTGGTGATATTTGGTTTTTCCAAGATTGATACCATTACCCAAATTCTGGCATTCCTGAACATTTAAATGGAAATAAATTTGCTAGACTTCAAATTCCAACAAGAGCTTGCTTTTGCCCTGCGTACATTGCTGTGTCACAGAGAGGTATACATGGCTCTCGAGTCCTTCTCTGGGTCTCCATCCTTGTCTATTCAGCTTTGCCTTTGGATTTAATCTGGGAAGTGACTGTGGTGAAAGGATGCTTTGTGGATTCTCTACAGTCCTAGTCAAACCTCTGTCCTTTCACAGAGGGAGATGACTTCCCTCTGATAGCTCACCTTTTCTAAAGCTGATGTTCCACATAGAAGCCAACAAAATTCAACAGCTAAGATCATAGGAAAAAACTGTTACACCAGGCTCTGTGCTAACTTTGTGCCAGATGACTGGGACGTAAGTTCCACTTTCTATGCCAGAAGCTCTGGAACTGGTTTTCAAGTGGTTTCTTAATAATTTTCCTGTTTACTACTTCTAGCATTACTAAGAGGTCTCAAATGCCTAATCAAAGTAAAAATTAGAAGTGCAAGATTAGTTTCTTTCTGAGTAAATAGTAAAGCACCTGGGAGTGAACAGCAGACTGACATTTCATTTGCATTACGTTGATATGCAAATCTACCAAAAGCAACCAAAGAAAATGTTCTAGCATTACTGCTGGAAGATTAGGTCATGTCCTACTCACTTTGTTGAAGGCATAGTGAAGTTCTCCATATCTTCACACTGAGCAGTGGTTCTGAGAATTCTGTTGGAAAAAATACTGTTCCTTAGTATTATTACCATAAATCATTCCTATTGCCATCATTACAGTTCATGCAAGACGTTGTCATTGACGGCTGATACCATGGGCCTACCATCCAAGCTCAGAGTATCAATTCCAGATTACAGAAGTGGCCAACACACTTCTGGAAATTCCCTCAAA
Source organism: Ploceus nigricollis (assembly GCA_013399945.1). NCBI lineage: Eukaryota > Metazoa > Chordata > Aves > Passeriformes > Ploceidae > Ploceus > Ploceus nigricollis. The sequence continues at coordinate 130,941 of VXBC01006794.1, read as the reverse complement.
GTGTCCCCTTTACACATACATGCACACCACAGAGGAACTGTATTGGTGGTCTCCAGCCTGAAATGAGCTGGATGATGTACCACCCTTGCTGGAGAGGTGGGCAGCAAATACCAGCTGGACAATTCACATGTCAGCCACCCCTAGCAAGAGCTTTTCTGGAGAGTCTTGTCTACATAATTCCTTCCTTTCTTTCCAGCTTTATGCTGCCAGGTTATGCTGTTACTGAAATGCTGTCAGTGTAGTGGATTTGCTGGGGGATGCTTTAAAAAAGTTAACCAAGTCATGCTCTCACAAAGTGGTACTTGGAATCCTAGAAGTTAGAAATCTTGCCTTTCTGCTGGCAGGCAAGCTACGATCCCAGCCCTGGGGCAGGAAGGACAGCAACCATCATCCTAGTGTTGTGGTGGCACAGCCAGCTTCTTGCCAGCCTCCTTGCCAGCCTGTCAAGCTTTGCGTGCCTCATGCAATGGAGGGATTTGGCAGCCCTGTCTCGTGTATCCACTCCTCCAGTGCCACATTGAGAGGATAACAAATAGCCTTAGGAATGAGGCACTAGCTGAAAATACAAGTTTACCACTGCAAAGGGCTGACAACAATCCTGTGTGCATCACTAACCATATTTTTGACACTTCAATTTTTTTTATGTCCCTGCCGGCAGAAATTTATTGTTCTGACCCTTCTCCTTTGCTATGGGTTGCACAAGATCATCCCACCCACTGTGGGGAGCAGGTCCCAAGTGTGATATGTCTGGTCCTTGGTCCCATTGCTTCTCAGAAGGAATCAGCCAAATTCAGAGCTCTGCTTGCTCCATGCACATTAACAGATGGAGTCTGAATGGAAACATCCGAATAGAGATGTGACTGTGTCACAAACAGCCCTACAAACTAGCAGTATATTCTGGGTCCAAGACCTGAAAGTGGGAAGATGCCAAGGGAAAAAGCCTTCTTTTGCTGTCCTCTGTAGGGCTATATTGTATTCTGTGTGATGCATCTTCATATCTGGGATTTGAGGGGACAACATTTGTAATCTAATGAAAGAAGAATAATAGACTGCAATTGTAATAGACCACTGTCGCACAGCAGTCTTTCCCCAGATCTGAACCAATTTTCTTAAAGCTTAAGCAAGACAGCAATCATAAAAATTAGCTCATTAAAAAATGGCTTCAAAATCAGACAGGGAACTGCACAAATCTGTGGCCGCTAGACACTATCTCTGCATGATCCCATCAGTTGGCAGGCAAGGCTGAAGCAAGCTTGCTATAGCCCAATATTGAACAAAAAAGAAACAGTCTTGTTGCACTAGGGTGCACTTTGGAAAGAGAGAATGTGAAAAAGGAGTATTATTTGACATATTTCATTTAAACAGACTTCAGGGGAAATTTAAAGAATTCCTTGCATGTCAGTGGCAGAAATAGATGAGTGGTATATTCAGTCATACACCTCTCATTACATTTCTATTTCTATTTCTATTTCTACTTCTATTTCTATTTCTATTTCTATTTCTATTTCTATTTCTATTTCTATTTCTATTTCTATTTCTATTCCTATCACTTCATTGTTTCTCAGACAAAGCATTAGCATTTCTTTCATTTGTGTAATAAGAAAATATGATATTTATTACTAAGAGGTAGAGACTAGAGACAGAAGGTGGGGAGCTTTCATCCAGAGAGACAAGTGCTCTGTATGAGTATTACTTAATGTGGAGCCATGACTCACACACAATGTCATTTTAACAACTTTCTGTGTTTAATTTCCTTTTCTTTAACCAGTAGCCTAACAGAACAGCATTCCGACTGTGGTCTATGGACCACCAGTGGTTTGGAGGGCTCTCCCAGGTGGTCTTGGAAGTTCAATGTTTTGGGAACTACACTACACCCAACAGATCTCAGGGAAAAGAACCAAGTGGTCAAAAAGGTGATTTCTTTCTTGCTGTGGGAATGGTCTCCAGAGGGGAAAAAAAGCTGGAAGGCCATTGGCAGAGGGATCTCTTTAATTTTTGGGGGAAAATTGCTAACAGTTGAATTTTGGACACTGTTTTACATTCTTAGTGTCTATAGCAGTCAGAAAGTTTTAGACCTCTGCGAGTGGAGACAAAACAGAGCTGCAGATGATGCAGAACAACATGGCCAAATTGCTGCAGAGAGTTCTGAAAGCCAGGACTTTAATGCACCTGACATTTCAGGGAGATTTTGAACAGTAGAATCTCATTACTTAGGCACAATTTAATTTGGCTTGTATTTCCCAGGTCCTGCTACGTCCCAACATCCTCAAGGGAGAACTGCCCTGGGTTTCTTCTCCCGCAATCCTTAAGAGGTTTTGTTTGGCAGGTGACAGGTAGGAGGTGATGGAGCAGATGGTATTGTCATTTCCAAGGCCACATGGTGTGTCTCCTCCAGAGGGATTGCATGGTAACATGTGTCAGTGATGGACATACTGTCCTGCTGCCTATGTGGGGCTCAGCAGACATAAATGCTGACCCTGTGAAATGGAGGGGACACTTGGGGGACACTGCTCACGACCTTCATGGACCTGTGGGGTGACTTGAACTTGGGTAGCACTTGTGGATCCGTCCAGCACATGGCAGTGTCAGTTTGGGGTGAACTCCAAAGGAAAGGATGCCACCTACTGAAATGCCACTCATGATTCCTGCACCACCCAACCTCTGCGTGGAGACCCTCTCCAGTACTCGCTGACCTAGACTAACCCTGCCACAGTTTATGAGATCCAGTGACCTCATTGCCTGAGGGGGGAGGCTGCAGGCCAGATGGGAGAAATGTAATACTGCATAGTGTGTGTGCTTCAGTGCTCAAAAATGCAACAGTTTCCAGAGAGTAGAGAGAATGGGGGAAAACTGAAAAGCTCTTTGCATGTCCCAAATTAGACCTTGCACTGGAAGAAAGAAGGACAATATAACTAGTGTACAGGGAAAGAACACTTCCAGTAAGTATCATTTAGCCTATTTCTAGCAATGAAGTGTGTCCTGGGAAATTTCCATTGCATTATAATGGGCTTAATTAGAATTGTTATAATCAAATAAGTGCATTTGGCAGAGGAGTGGGAAAGGAGAATGCTACCATTGCAAGGTTAACTCCGTTGCCTGTCTTTTGCTCATTTTATCAAATGGTACCTGCTCAGATGCTAGGCTTCAATTTTCCTCAGGTACAATTGCAGTGGCTTCCCAGGCTCAGAATCAATTTGGGGATGCTCAGTTCTAAGCATTAGTCCCAAATGGCCAACAAGTCCAAGTAGACCTGGGGCACACAGGTGTTATATAGACTCATTTGAAAAGAAATATTAAATACAGAAATACATTCTGGTTAAATTATTAGATCGTGGAAGCCTGTTATGTACAGTCTAAATATTTTTGCTGTCCCTAAATGCTAGATTGACTTCCATTAGTTTGGACCTTAATGACTTCAGTGGGATTAAATTTAAACCTCATGTAGCAATTTCAAGTCTTGCAGTACTCCAGGGAGTCTCATAACTGCTCAAAATTGCTAGATTAGATTCTGGTGTGATCCTATCTGGCATCCTCACTCTTGGTTTCTCTCTTGCTTCAGAGATATTTGGGGAATGCTGGAGATCAGAGGGAAGATGAAATGGGAGCTGCAGGAGGATGCCATAAAAGGGTTTAGTCTTTTTGAGAAGAAACCTTCATACAACTATTATATAATGCTATTTTGTCCTTCTATGTTATGTGAGGTTTGACAGGAGAACTAAGGCTTCTTTTGACTCTTAGTCAAGTCTTCACTATGAAAAAGTTTTTAGAGCCACAGATCCTATCTATATTACTGGCATGTCTTACCTGGAAAAATGTACTGAAATATTAACTCTGCTTTCACAAAACGTTTTTTGTAACATCTATGAAATTCTTCAGAAATTCTTCAGAATAATTTTCTTCTTCAAAGTGACTAAAGAATTGCACTCTGTGGGACACGAAAAGACCTCAAGGGCAAGAACTAAGGGCCAATATTAGAAAAAATAAAAACAATAACGTATCAAAACAATCAGATCTAAAAAAACTTCCCTAAAAATTAAATTTTGATATTTCTTGTAACTTGGTACAGAGATGTTCCAAAACCTGCAATAATTTTAGAGCAAAATCGGGCTAAAAAAAGACAGTTAGGAACACAATACACCCCAGGGACTCAGGAAGTTCCAGTT
>VXBC01006794.1:112503-126730 GCA_013399945.1 Ploceus nigricollis | reverse complement strand
CCTACTTGCACTCATACCAATGCCATATCTCTTGTTATACCTTCAGAATTTCAATCGTTAGCAGTAAACCATTTAAATACAGAAATTGCTTTAAAAAAGATGTAACACAACATGAAAGCAAATTCATGCTTCTCTACCGTCAGGAGATTAGAAGATAACTAGCCAAGGAAACATAGATATATATCACATTTGGCTTCTAGGCTGAGAAGTAAATTTTTTTTTGCCAGATTTTAAACAATTTTATTGTAGTTACTAAAACAATACACCACTAAGCCACCAAAATGATACTTTTGGAATGAAATGAACATTCAGTGGAATTTGATACGTCCAAAGTACTGTTTGTAATCACTTGAGAGAGGAAATTTAGCTTTTTTTTTTTTTTTTTTAATCTTCCTGTGAAGTGAAAGGAATGTGCAAACCAGTATGGGCTAGTAAAGCATATGACACAAAGCTTGGCTGTACTGAAGTCAGTACAATTGGATGAGACTATGATCCACCCACAGAAATAATACAAATCCTTTAACAAGAGACTTAAGAACTGTTAACTAAAGCCAACATAGCAACAAGCTTCCCCTGAAAACACACCTTATCTCAGGAAGTGAAAACTATTCTACTGCCTAAATTTCAATTAACTTTGTCACGCTTTTCAGAACCACAGCAGTTCAAGCTTGATTCACGTTATGATGACTGATAATTGCTTTTACAGGTCTGATTTGGTGGAACTGTGGAAAATGTCTTGCCAAACTGTATTACATGGGTGAAAAACATTAAACAGACAGCTAACATGTCTCATATCTTCCTCTACTCTTCTCTCTTTTTCTTCCCTATATTTTGTAACCTCCCATAGAGGTTTATGTGTGTGCATCTGTGTGTGCCTTTGTGTCTGTGTCAGTAAAAGCCCAAACATTAGATCACAAGTTCTTGTTTATATAAGCTTCAATTTACCCTTCAGGCAGAAATTTAGAGATTTCCAAACACACAGATGCTTGCCACTATCCAAATTCAATTTGAAATGCTCTGCACAACATCTCCTTTAACTTAACTAACCTTGTATTGTTCAAATACTTCATAATGGGTTTTGATTGCCAAATATCATTACTAACTTTGCCATTGTTAACAAAGTTAATTGAAACACAAATAAATAGAATTCCATAAAATGTTAAATCATCTGAAAAAAATTGTATTCATTTTATTAAACACACAAATCTGATTTTACAAATAATTAGTGTGCTAAGTTATTATGGAAAAAAAATGTCAAAAAAAACCCGAAAGAAAATGTTTCTACCTGGTATGATCTAGACTCTAGGAAAGACCCTAGAGGAATTGAAGGAATGGGCCATTATCTGTCAAGAGTCGAAGGAATATAATTCATTCATATAAAGTAAAACCTAAGAAATGGAGGCTGAAACACGAGGACACAAAACAAGGTTTTTAGAGAATAGCTGAAGAATGCTCCCCTCAGGGGAATATTTTGAAGTCTCTGGAAGACAGAGGGAGAAGGGCCAACCTAGCATGCTCTAGTAAAGTTTTCAGACCACGACATACTGCAGTTTCTTTTGATGCGCACACTGTGGAGGAAGCAGTTCTGCACTCTAGAAATTATGGAACTAGGAGAGATTCAGGAAGAGAGAATCAGTGTCACTAACCTCCAAAAAAGCTCATGCTGCAAATAACACAAAGAAGTCTTCAGGTTCTCACTCTTTATGGATTAATTTCAAGAGAATATACAAAATAATACACAAAGAAAATGTAACTTAGTTACAGACATCATTAATCTCCACTTTGCCCACATTGCTGGAAAGTAATGCTGCTTTTAACTGCAGAGGTTTTTTCCCAGACACAACATGATTTAGAAAGTGGATGCGTATAACTCTCCTAAATACCATGAAAATCCAAGTCTGTAGCAATGTCACTGTCTGCTAGATTCATCCTTGTTGAATCAGGAAGTGGTATGCTTGAAAGTCCTTCTCCAGGAGGTTCTTCTGCTCCTGCTTCTCCCTAGTCGTCCTGTGTCTCCCAGAAAAGGAATGAGGGATGAAAGTCTGCAATTTCCATCCTATGAAACAGACATGAATGAACTTTTAATAACAATTAACTGTCTAAAATTACAACAGTTTTACTGTTTGTAATTTTTCTCTAATGAGTGGGCTGCTGCAGAGTAAATCTGTGGCAGAAGTTAGAGTGGCCTGTGACTCTGCAGTGTCTCCTCCAAGAGATGATGCTGTTTACATCTCAATGAAAGGCAGACAGGATGCACTGGGTACAGTGCAAGGTACAGTAGTTAATAATGTGGTGCATGGGATGATGTCTCAAACAGCTGAAACGCTGAAAGTTTACTTCCTAATTTAGCCAATAGTAACTTGCTCGTCTACCTATATGCCTTTGATGTGCATTGAATATATACTGCTCATGTCCACAGGATATCCAAATACTGTCCTTTTATGGCACAGCAGAAATTTATTGCAGAAATTGTTGGATAGTTTAAAAAATGTAAGCACAGCATGTTCTCCAAGATTCATAGCAGCATATGTCTGTGTATCTTGTTCAGAGTTTTGCCCGAAAAATGTTCATGTATAAGTAACAGCACGTAAAAGGGTTTTTGTTTTAGACATGTTTTACCCCTAGATTTATATGGGCATGAGGTAACACCTACTTTTTTTTTTCTTCAAAGAGCTAATCCACATGCATAATTGAAACAAGTCCTTATTTTGCTCACTATAAATATGTACCATATGTATCTCTTATAAATGTTACATTTTGTAGCATGGTGGGATTTGCTAGTACCTGTGAGTTATGTCAACCTTCATCCAAAGGGAAATAAAAGTTAAGAACATTGCATTGTGCGATATTATGTGTCCTAGACATAGTCACAGGCAAGTCTATAAGTCTAGTAAACAGCTACATTATCACCCTATTGATTTACTTTGTGTAATATGATGGTTTGATTGCTGTAAACAGGAATCACGCCACTAAAACAACAAACAAAATTGATTGTACTGAAGCACACATATTGTAATTGCCACTGACTTTTAGGCTTGCTCTGGTATGCATTCACAGATCATGGGGTTATGATTAGCTGTTTTTCATAGTCTAAGAGAAGAGTAAAGTTGTGAAAATGCTGTGAATCCACTGCATTGCACCCTTAAGAATTAACTTTAAGTATTGGGCTATTCACAGTTTGAAGGCTGTGAGTTTTAAAGAACTAATCACATGACAGTGCTTTGGCTTTAGCTAAATAAATACTCTGGAACTTCCTTCAGAACCTTTCTGATACAATACAAGTTAACCCTTTTAAAAACAGAGGGGTACCACAGAAGAAGGTGCTACTACTCTGGTCTTTGAAAAATACTATTACAGGATACCAGATATGGACCCCCTACTCACTGGGTCCAAGTGACCCAATAAAAAGCCTTTCTCCCATGTTCACCAGCAGAAAACCCTGTGTGTAGCCCTAGAGATATAAAACAAGCTAGAGAAAAAACATAACACAGCTTCAAAGCTTTCTGAGATGTTTATCCTCTCATTTGTACATCTGCTTAAAGTCTCTGTTTTCACTTAATATATTAAAAATACAACAAAAAAATAGAAATGCAGCTTGTGAACCAATTACTAACGAGTAAAAGTATAACAGATGCAAACAAAGAACTGCAGTATTTTTCACCATATGTTTCAAATCAATCTTACTCCTTCATCAGTTGGAAACAAAGCATAATGTTGTGGTTCTAACAGTAACTAACCTTGATCTATCAAACCATAGAAAAACTAGCAGTACTTTGACAAGCCACTTGTTCTATTTATTGTAAATAGTTAATAGGATTAACTAAGATTCACTATTCATTTAGAATTATATTATCTAATTATTCCCATTTCAACTCCTTTTCTAATTGCCCTCTTGTGTTCAAATTCCTTTATTGCTCATTTACTAGTTTCTGCTCTATTCAGTTGGCATTTTGTTTAACAATCTCAAGTCTGGAATTTCAGGTACAGAGGTCTGGAGGCGAATGGGGTGGTGATGGAGAGGAGGACATGGGGAAAGGGCTGTGCAGGACTGCAGCTGCTTCCCCCTCACATGCCACAGACGGTGCAGAGCACTGGGGAGAACCAATGCTGTGGCTACAGTCCCTGATGTCCTCCTGAGAAATCCACCCACACATAGAGGCACCTGCACAACATGGTGTTTTTACTGTCTTTAAAACAAGCCATTCATCTTGAGGTTAATGCAAAAAAGCTCCACACATTCCAGTTGCAACAAGACTACCCATGGACTCTGACATGTGTTTTAAAACTAGAGGCTCTTTCCTGAATTCTGTTTTCTTCTCTCTTTTTTTTTTTTCTTTTTTCATTTAAGCTTTTATTTGACTTTCATACTATAGAGCCCAAAATGCACTCCACATCTTTGAATCTGTCAGCACGCGGGGGGCCTGAGAAGACAGTGAGGCACTGAAAAGAACCCCACAGTTTCAAGCTTCACGTGGGAGGCATGACTGAATAATCTCTAGAGATCCCTTCCCACTGCTGTTTCTGTCATTCTCACTTGCAACTTCCCTGTAAATGCACAGAGATATGTTAGTAAGGACTGCAGATGCATTTTTGTCACCTGTCTCCAATGTGTGCTGCAGTGGCTAATATTGTGCAAAGGTGCTTTCAGCATGGATGTCAGGGTCCCTTTTACCACCTGTAAGCAATCAGCCGCACTGCCAGGATATTACATGCTGTGCTCACAAACAACTTGCAGGCTTGTTAAGTGCAGCTCCTTGTGCACATGGTGCTTTAAGCAGTGCTAGCAGGGGGATCTCCACAATGTCACAGCATTTACAGGCACAATGGTACCAGATCAGACCCTCTGCTCTCTCCCAGCCTGCTGCACTGAGCTCTAGTGAGGTTGGTGCTTGGGAGGGTAAATTTAATCTCTCTTGCTTTGAGGATGTATGAATCTGAGAGCTGTAGGTCTGCCAGATTCCCAGCTCTCTGAACCACCTTCTCTTGTGTTTGCCAAACTTTCAGGATCACTGGCTTATATTCATGAACTCAGTGAACTTTGCACCTAAATGTAAGGTGAGAAAGTAGTGACTTTTAATGTAAATGCTATATTCAGATCTAAACATGGCTTTAGGCCAGGTTCAAGAGAGGACTTAAGCACTTTATATGGGATCTAGAAGCTAGAAGTCTAAAACATTATACTGAAAATGCCTGCCTATCCCTGAAGACACCTGGGTTTAATAGGGAGTTGACCCTTTTCAGCTTAAATTTTCCTCCAGAGTTGTTCAGTTTGTGTATCTAAATTTATCCACCTTGGCATAGTCAACCAAGTTTAGTTCCCTTTTGTTTACGAGATGATTCAGAGTTATATGTCCTCCCGTTGAGAGACATGTCCTGCCACCAGACTAAACCAATTTGGGTAAATATACAATCCACTGACAAGACTTCAAAGTTTATGGAGTGAAACACAGTTCAGTAGTTTAAGTGGGTAAGTGGCTTAGATTGGTAGGAGTTCTGAGTTCTGGTTTTTGCTCCCATGACAGTATCTGTATTTTAGATGATACAGTTGAAATACAGGAATGACCATGGAAACTGGCACCCAACTGTATCTCTCAGCCCTAAGCCTAACCACTTATGCCCTGCCTCTGTCACTCAGTCTTTTATATTTTGTGCATAGCAGCCCCATTTTCCCAAAGGGGTCAGAAGAGTCCTCTTCTACTTTCCAAAAAAGCCTATGAGGAATAGGCCACCTCCTGGTGATCCCCATCTTCTGAAAAGCAGGAAAAGGTGGATTAAAGTATCTTGAGATGAGGAAAGAACTGAGTCTGTTTCCTCTTGAACATTCTCACTACTTTTGAAGGACGCGGAACAAGTTCTAACAACATTTTTAAAGAAACAAATGAGCTCTGCCTAGCTCTTTAGAAACATATACCTTCCAGAAAGAGTCCTGGCTGTACGTATCAAGTGTGTAAAAGCAATTTTTTGCAGCCTGTAGTAAAGGCTAAGATCTAAGACACACAATATCCTCAGAGTTTATTTTTTGTCTAGTTCCTGGCAGCTGTGTGCTCACTGACATAAGGTAGCTCCCAGGTTAGCTTGCTCTTAGGTTTTAGATTTGGGCATTCTAATGTACATAACTATGCATGGACCATTTACAGACAAGTAATTTTGGGTTCTAGTTTTCATGTGGAGGTACAAGACATCTGAATGGGTTTGAAAACTAGACTGGGTATGTAAAATGAATTAAGTCTATAAGATGGGAGTAGTAAAATTTCATGTGTTTTCAGCCTTTCTTGTCCATCCCCTGCCATGTGGCAATGAGAGAGTTATATAGGCAAGGTCATGGCTCCAGAACAAGTCCCTTGGTCTCCACCCCATTACTTTAGCTTTCATTTCCTTCATCTCCTCCCTTCCTCCCAGGTAGGGCAGCTGAGATCATGTCATCTGGGGAAAACCCCCTTTCTCTTCTCCTCATTTACCCTTCCCACTGATTAAAATGCAATGGTGCCACAATCATGTCACCCAGACAAGGTCTGTCCCAGCCTCACTGGGTTTTTGCATTGGCTGGTGCAGAGCCAGAGCCTTTGTTATATTGAAGATTCACAGAGAGATGGATTTGCTGTGCCTGCCCTTGCAGACAGCAGCAGCACTCATGGCTTGGTTCTTGTAGCCAAGACTCACTAGAAAAGCCCTTTGCTCCTGTTCAGCAGAGTAGTGAAGGGGCAGAGAGACACAGATAGAGGGACTCAATGTCCTGAACTGAAATGAAAACTGGTCAATACATGCATGTGGAGAGACTGGATTACAACCTTCTTTTCCGTTTGGTGTCAAGCCAGTATTAGCTAAGCAAAGGTCCAGCAAGAGTGCCATATCTAATTACTGATTATGAAATGGGGTTGCATTTCAGAGCATTTCTGACTCTAGCTATTGGTATACTTCTTGAACTGAGGGCCAACATAATATTTTACATAAAATAAATCCAGTAGAAGTAGTGTCTATGTCTGGGTTTCTTTTCTTATGCAAACATAAAGGAGGGGACACTACAATAATCCCACTGGTGACTGTACATTACTACTTTCTTAAGTTGAAAATTAGACACATGTTCATCACTTTTGCTCCTGCTAAATGCATGGACATTCTCTCCAAGGAAAGAATGCTGGAGCTTAACCCCATATACTTACATGCATGCTGCTCTTATCCAGTGGACTTATTACTACAAATTCTCTTCTGATTCAGCAAGATGTAACCAGGTCTCCAATACTTAGTTTCCTTCATGGCTTTGGCTTTCCTGAAATAAAAATCCCAAATGAAATAACATGACTGGAGTTATTGTCTCTTACACTAATTTTGATAGACAGTGTTATGGACAGCTGTCATGGTTTAACCCCATGACAGCTAAGCCCCATGCAGCCACTCACTCACTCCCCCCATGGTGGATTAAAAGTAGGTTTTGATGCAGACAGTTTAATAGGTAAAGCAAAAGCCACATATACAAGCGAAGAAAAACAAGGAATTCATTCACTGCTTCCCATGGGCAGCCAGGTGTTCAGTCATCCACAGGAAAGCAGAGCTCCATCATGTGTAACAGTGGCTTGGGAAGACAAATGCCAGTAACCACAAACATCCTCCCCATTCCTCTTTCTTCCCCCTGCTTTACATGCTGAGCTTGATGCCATATGGGATGGAATATCACTGTGGTCGGCTGAGGGCCGGCTGTCCTGCCTGTGTCCCCTCACAACTCCTTGTGCCCTCACAGCCTCCTCCCTGTTGGGATTCAGTGAGGAACACAAGAGCTGCATCGACACTGTGTGAGCGTTGCTCAGTGATAGCTAAAACATCCCTGTGTTATTGATATTGTTTCCAGCATAAATTCAAAACACATCCCCATATCAGTTGCTGTGAAGAAAACTAACTCTATCCCAGCTAAAATCAGCACAACAGTTCACAGGGTAGTGTCACTATCTCTGAATGTCTGGTCTGCCTTTATTCTTTCACTGATTATTAATTACAGGCTGTGACACTTCCATAGTCAAAAGAAGGAGAGTGCCAGGTCAAAAAGGTTCACTTTTTTTTTACACATGAAATGATCTTACACACATAGAAGTTGTCCATCCTCAAAGCACTTCACTTGAGTTTCTCTCTGACTTGATATTCCCATGTTTAGCACAATTCCTGTAGTACAAAAAAGAGCATATGTCCTACAGTGTATTCAGAGGAAAAGTATCCCAGTCAAGTGACCTGCACTCCACCTCTGAGTGGCCAAATCCTGCACAGAACTCTGGGAGTTGACCCTGGCTAGATGCCAGACATCCACAAAAGCATGTCTATCAGTCCTCTCCACAGCTAGACAGGAGAGAAAGAAGGATTCACAGGCTGAGATAAGGTCCAGGAGAAATCACTCCCCAAGTACCAACTCGAATTAGAGATATTAATTGAATTTATTATCAACAAAATCAGAGCAGGATAATGACAAGCAAAATAAGACCTTAAAAACACCTTCCCCCCACCCTTCCACCTTTCCAGCTTTACCTCCTCCCCCACAGCAGTGCAGGAAGACAGGGAATGGGGATTACAGTCAGTTCATCACACATTGCTCCTGCAACTGCTCAGGGCGAGGCGTTGCTCTCCCTGCTCCAGCACAGGGTCTCTCATGTAGGAGAAAATTCTCTATGAACTTCTCCAGTGTGAATCAATCCCATGGGCAACAGTTCTGCACAAACTGCTGCAGGGTAGGACACCTTTCCATGCGGTGCAGTCCTTCAGGCACAGTATGCTTCAGCATGGTTCCCTCCAGGAAACTTGCTCCAGGCATGGGCTCCTCTTTGCGCAGGTCTGCAGGTCCTTGCCTGGAGCCTGCTCCAGGTCAGGCCTCCCATGAGTTTACCGTTTTCTTTCAGGGATCTCCCTGCTCCAGTGTGGGCTCCTCCATGGGCTGCAGGTGCATCTCTACATCCCTGGCTTCCTCCATGGGCTGCAGGGGCACAGCTGCCTCACCATGGACTCACCTGAAGCACCTCCTGCCCCTCATTCTCCATCGACCTTGGTGTCTGCAGAGCTGTTCCTGTCTCATATTCTCACCCCACTCTTCTCTGGCCACAGCTGTGCAATAACTTTCCTTCTGAATGTATTATCACAGAGGTGTTACCACCACTTCTGATTGGCCCAGCCTTGACCAGCAGCACATCAATCTTGGAGCCATCTGGAATTGGCTCTGTTGGACATGGGGGAGCTTCTGGCAGCCTCTCAAAGAAGCCATCCCTGTAGCCCTACGGCTACCAAAATTTGGTCATGAAAATTCAATATATACAAAGATCAGGGTGATCGCTGCAGGCAAAAATTTTATATAGATGAAGCAGTCATTTTCAAAAATGGGTTTGGAGTCAAATTATTCTTATCAATCACCTTGTTATAATATAATAAAAGCCATGCTATGTCTTTCATGGAAGAAAAGGAATAATTTTTGAACATAAAGAGCATTGAAGGCACAAAATCATGCAGTGTCCCAGAGTAATGGACAGGCAATTTGCCACTTAATTTAGAAGATATGCATTTGTATTTTTCATTCCTTGTAGCCATGAAGGATATATTGTACTCATTAAATATGTTGCTGTCCTGACACCATACTGCCAGGAAGTTGTAGCTGTTGGGTATGGGTAAAGCCCACAAACAGTGATCAGAACACGTCTTCCATGCAGCAACATAGCCACATAATAAAGCAACATGATATGGACGGTTTAAAGCAGAAATGTCAGTAGCCAATGCATGGTTTCACTTCCAGAACTTCTAGAACTTCACTTCTAGTGGTGGGAATTGATATTTACAGTGTTATTTTCAAATATTGTGCACAGACAGTATGGCTTCACAATGTCTGAAATTTTGTTTGTTGAACCTCATTTCCTTCTATAAAAAGGTAACCCAGGCAGTTGATCAAGGGAAGCCAGCTGATGCGATCTTCCTGGATTTCAGCAAAGCTTTCAATACTGTCTCTCACTGCATCCTTCTGGACAAAACATCCAGCTCACAGCTGGACAAACACATCATGGGATGGGTGAGAACTGGCTGACGGGTTGGGCACAAAGGGTTACAGTGAAGGGGGTGATATCGGACTGGGGACCTGTCACTAGGGGGGTTCCACAGGGCTCCATCCTTGGTCCAGGGCCCTTCAACATCTTCATTAACCACTTCAGTGCAGAACTCTAAGGACTGCAAAGTGCATTTGCCAGCAACACTGAACTGGGAAGAGCTGCTGACTCCCTTGAAGATATGAAGGCCCTGCAGAAAGACTTTAACAAATTAGAGGGCCACAATCAACAGTATAAAATTTAACAAGGGACAGTGGTGGATCCTGCACCTGGGATGGGGCAGCCCTGGATGTACAGACAGACTGGGGAATGAAAGGCTGCACAGCAGTGCCATGAAAAGGCCCTGGGGTTCTGGTCCATGGCAAGTTGAACATGAGCCAGCAGTGCCCTGGCAGCCAGGAGGGGCAAGGGTGTCCTGAGGGCATCAGGGACAGCATCACCAGCCAGGCAAGGGAGGGGATTGTCCTGCTCTGCTCTGCACTGGGGCAGCCTCACCTCGAGTGTTGGGGGCAGTTTTGGGTGCCATAATATAAAAAAGACATTTAACTATAAGAGTCTGTCCAAAGGAAAGCCATGAGTATGATGAAAGGTCTGGAGGAGAGTCCATATGAGGAGTAGCTGAGGTCACTTGGTCTGTTCAGCTTGGAGAAGAGGAGACTGAGGGGAGGCCTGCTTGTGGTCTTCAACATCCTCATGGGAGGAAGTACAGGGGCAGGTATTGATGTCTCCTCTCTCTTGACCGGCAACAGGACCCAAGGGATAGATCTGAAGCTGTGTCAGGGAAGGTGTAGATTAGGTATCAGTGGTTTTCACCCAGAGGTTGGTTGGACAAAGTGGTCATAGCAGCAAGCCTGACAGAGTTTGGACTGAGCTTGGACAACATTCTCAGGCACATGGTGTGATTATTGGGGATGTCCTATGCATGGCCAGGAGTTGGATTTGATGATCCTGATGGGTCCCCCCATCTCAGCATATTTTATAATTCTATTATAATAATCTTAGAACTATGAGGAAAAGTAAAGCACAAGCACAAGCCCAGATTGTCCCACTGCAGGTGGGAAGACATCAATTTCCTGAAAACATAAATACCTTTTGCTTACTATGTTTCCTTCAAGGTAAAGGTCTGTAGCTTTTGTATCCTTTGGACAAGAATCATGTTACTTAGAGATACTTGTGCCTCAACTCAGCAAACAGTAGATGCACACTGGAATTACTATTGTCATTAACAAACTCACTAATTTGAAAAACTGTGGAGGTTTAGGCTTTTAAAAAAAACACCCTACATTCATTTTCTCCATTTCAGCAGTAAGAAAAGAATAAAAATCTCTAGGAAAAGTCTATACCACTGCAAAAGTAGGAAACAGTTATACATTGCTTCTCTATTATGAAGATTGATTTGTTCTTAATTATCAACACTACTACAATTCAAAAATCTTAGTGAAGAAAAGGCAGATTATAGTTTTCACATATTTTGGGAGGCCCTGCAGATAGGAGGAAAATGTGAGGCCATAGGTAAGCTACCTCACACTAGGAACAGAAGCAGAGCTGTCTTCAGCAGGATTTTACCCTATGTTTTTTCCAGTTCTTGCCAGAGGAGCAAGTCATTGCAAGCATGGTATAGGCACAGGGCTGTTTGTGATAACTATCCTGGTGTCTTTTTTTTCATGGAATTGACTCTTCCATGGCAGCAGGAGTAGGATAGTTTGTACTTAGTACAGAGTATGATATGTGACGAACAAATACAGAGCAAACAAGTAAATGCATGGCTATGTGATAACAAGTTTATATGACAAAGTCCTAGCACAGGTGAACTCAGTGAACTTGGATCCTTCCTAATGAAGACAAAACAACTGCCTAAGTGTGCAACAGGTCTATCCATCTTCCAGGATGACTTTCCTCTCACAAATCAGTCCTGTGACTGAAGGACATGCCCACTAAGAAGTCAGACACCACCTTTTACAAACAGTATCTCATTATATCAGTGCCTGCTATATGGCTTGTCTTCCTTTTAACTGTTGAAACTGTAAACTTAAAGAAACTTTCCTTAACCAGTGAAATCTTCTTTTTTAGGAGATATAGGAGAGCTCCTTTACAGCTGCTGAGGGTGAGGAGAAGGTGGCAGCTCCACCTCTTCTACTGTTGAGGTCTTTGCTGAAATCTCGCAAGCCTTACCTGCTTTAGAGAAACTTAGATATTCCCAGTGGCAGGAATAAGTATTTACAGGTAACACTCGAACACTGTGACTACTGCTAATAATGTTTTTTCAAAATCTCTTCAGAAAATATCAGTAATTTTTCAAGTATACTTCCTGCTCCTCAGTTCAAATCATGTTGTTACTGGAAAAAGCTATGCTTTAAATTTATGTCTAAATTCTAAACTGAATCCAATGGTGTTCTCAGTGTAATATATTAATTGGATGCCAAAGTAAGAAGGATATTAATGGTATGACTCAGAAACTACCAAATTCTCGACCCCAAAATTGTTGCTGCTTCTATATTTCTGACCACTGTATGACAATGCAATATTTTAAATAGTTTGGTTCTTTCATTTCCAGAACCCAAAACTCAGGTGTAGTGACACTTGTCTCCTGCCTAAAGGTGTTTTGAGGTTTTATAAATGTACCATACTGAAAAAATATAAACACTATAAAATGTAGGAAGTCAGACTGTCAAACCAGAGAAGATAAATCAAACTGCCCATTCTCTATTCAAGAATTAGGGATGCCAATAGCTACTGCAAACTAGAGTGTACCTGTAGCTCATGTTGAAAATTGAGGGACTTCCAAAGTTAAGACTGTTAATTCAGATTACAGTTTTCAAATTCATAGAGACTTGAAAATGCAGAGGTTATATTCTCATTTTTTATATAGATACACATTGTTATGCATAAATATTTAGATATATATGTGATCCATAATTTGTGTATTCTGCACTTCCATGTCCATATTTCAGAAATTCTCTCTCCTCCACATGCTTTGCAGGTGGATGCAGCCTGCTTGAGAGCACACAGTAACATTAATGCAAGCTCACTGCATGGTGTTTAGCTTGAAACTGGACTGTTGTCTAGCATTGGAGCTCAGTGTCCTTCTGCCCTTCCATCCTGTCATTCCTTTTACAGGTCCCCTCCTTGGGCCCTTTCTAGGATCCTTTCCTGGTTTCAGCTTGTGCTAATGAGCTTTTTTATACACAAGTTTACTCTACTGCAGATGTTATTTGTCCACAGCCAGAAACACTTCCCAAGAAGTATCACAGCTCAATAAATAAGTTCAAAAAACATCTTAGTGAAAATAAACAGTCCAATGAAATATTGCTCATATCAAAACAGAGATTAGCAAGTATCAACCACTATGAGCACCATAGCTGATTCCTTTTCACGTCCCTCCTCTTANTAAATAAATAAATTTTATTTATTTTGTCTTCATTTTAATTACCATGTAAAGAAGAAAGCAATCCTGGCATGATGTTGATATTTCATTATAAGCATAATTACTGAGAAAATATGTCACACTTAGAAAAAACAACATAGGAAGCAAAAGGAATAGTTTTGTCCTAGGTGAAGACTTACTATGAAATGTTAATGAACACCATTTTCTTCATATCAATACCTGTTTCTCTTAGTGAGCTTTAAGAATGGGAATTCACCCCTTAGCACTGCAGACTTTATATAAAGATTTGGCTCTTGCACTTGACACATTTGAGAGGAACAAATTTGAGATACAACCATAATGAATAACATATTATCATTCAAAAAGTGAGGCAAACGTGTACTGCCACCAAACGGTCAACTAAATGAAAAGCACATTTCTCCTATACACCAGGCAAAATGATCAATATTCCCAGAAATTACTTATGTTGTCTGTTCAAAAAACATTATTTTATTTATAAAATAATAAAATTGATACAGTACTTAGTATTTCAAGAAAAGAAAATAGAAAGATAGGTGTTTCGGATCCAAAGTGAATCTCTTAAATTCCCTTTATTATTGTGTTAAATAAAAATACATTTTGAAATCCCTTTTGTCTCCTTCATTCTCTCAGTTCCATCCTTTATTACACCATTTCCTCACTGAGATCTGACCCATCCCCCATCTGTAATGAGGTTTGTCCTTTCACTGCTGCATGAGGGAGCCTTTTTTCCCCTTTAGTACTTTTCTACAGCTTTTGTTCC
>VXBC01006794.1:75021-105918 GCA_013399945.1 Ploceus nigricollis | reverse complement strand
GGCTGATGCGGAGATTCTTCTTGTTGGGTGATGACATAGTCACTAAATTCCATCCATATTTGCAACAGCTTGATGGTAATGGGCTTACTTTTGTTTCTCTTCTGAGAAAAATATCCTGTCATTTCTGTTGGGGTATTCAACTCTCTAGTGAGCCTCAGAGCATACCTGAAGACATCAAAAATTAAAAAAAAAAAAAAGCAGGGGATAAAACAATCAACTGAAGAACATCTATCAAAACCCACTAACTGTGGAAGTCAGAGTTGCACAGATGGTGGAGAGCTGGGAGGCTGGTCCTGGGGGAGGCTGTGTGCTGCTCACCCTGTTGCAGTGCCACAATGCCCGCCTTCTATAAAATTCTCCTCCTGATGGGGTGGGAATTCTTATGTTCCTAAACCACTTATGGACAATTCATAGGAATAATGGAAATTTAATTAATTGAATAAAATATGTGCTGTAAGTTAGGCAATTGTGTCTAGCATGTTCTCTGAAAGCTTTTTGCACTCAATTTCAAACTATTCCAAAGTCAGATACAAGGATATAATTTTTGATTTCCTCTGGCTCTCAGGATTTTAATGTCTAAGTACTTTACCATCTGTGGCATATTTATTCTCACAAGACTCCTATGATATATAGAGGGACTACTAAATCCATTTTAAATCCATTTTAAGAATGAGGAATGAGAGCCAGAACAACGCTGGGATCAAATTGGTGACTCAGGCCTCAGTAGGGTATGAATTGAAGCCTTTCTTATCATCAACTAAAGCCTTAATTACTGCATGCTTCGCCCTCCCAGTATTATCTTTGCTGGGAGGTTTTTCAAGCTGGGGAATTCTGTAGAGTTGGCAAACATTCTATGAAAATGATTTATTTCCCTTTTTTAAAACCTGGATGGATTTTCCTAGAATGGAGGATATTGGAATGAGAGCAAAATCTGAGATAAGGGATATAGATTTACAATCATAACTTGAAGGTAAGTTTTGTGATATCAGTGAGATAGGTATTCAAGTGAGGCCTGGAGGAGGGAGGGAATGGCAGAATTTCCTTGCAGTAGTGAGAAAAAAATTCATAAAAGCAATGCCTTACACTTTCTAGAAGTGTACAAAACTTAAGAGCCCTACATGGCTCTTACCTAGCAGTGCTGGTTCACTTGTCAGAGCTGCAGATAGGTTTAGTTTTCCAAGCTGACTTGTAACTCCACCCCTGCTGCCCCTTACTGCCTTCTCCTATGAGTGTCGAGCCCAGAAATATACTTTTTAAGCACTAGATGATATTACAGACGTCTAAACCTCTGTCCCTCATTATTACCTTTCATTTTTGCTGATATCCATAAATTCTAGATTCTTTAGTTATATGAGGTTGCATTTTTTTGTACTGAATCACAGTATAATACTTTCAATTCATATTCCTTACCTTTAAGTGTGGACTTTATTATTCTGGCCTTCTTCATGTTTATTTCAGTTTCCAAACCTCATTACTGTAGTTTTGATAACCTTTTCCACTGAATCAATAATTACATGCCATGAGACTAATCCCTATGATACTGTATGGATAATTCATCACCAGCTTAACCTACTGTCATGAACTGTTATTTTCATTTTTAACCCTTCAGCTTATTCTCTTCCTGTGAATTTACAATAATTTTTTAAATTTTTGCGAAGCATCAAAAAAATTCCTCTCTTGTATTTGGCTAGATTTCCTATATATACAATGTCATAAATGTCACTGATGCTGATTTACATGCAGCAATGAGTATCAAGAAAAAGAGGATGCTATGATCCTTCTATCTCTCCCTATCTCGATATGATCATTTCCATTTTTTAGTAATTGTTTGCTGCAAAAACAATGATCAGGCTGCAAAGTGTGCATGCAGCACATTAACTGAGCCCATTGATGGGAGTGCTGTTAGCCCACAGCAAATAGACTTAATCTTCAAAGGAAAATGTTTGTTCTTTTCCATGACTTTGTAACTAGTAAAGGCTAAGAACCCCACACAACTACCACACATTGAAAAACTTATGACACTTTTATTGCATTTTTAAATCGAGTCATAAATCTGCATTGTAACTGCTTATGGCTTATAGTTACATTTCCTCTGATATGCCCAGTATCAATATATTCATTTTGTATCATGAACCATTGAGAGCAAATACAGCACCAGTATTGTATTGCACTGAATGGCACTGGAACCGTATTGCCACTGCCAGTATTGTATTGCACTGAATGGCACTGGAACTCAGATCCTGGTGTGACAGGATTCTAGCTGGACATACCTGTGAGAGACTGAACTGTTAAAGGATAACAACTCAAAACATTTCCCTGGTTTGTGGAGATGCCAGGGTGCTTTGCTGAGGTAGGTGAGCTTTTGAGTGTGCAGTGGCTAAACCTCTGATCTGAAAAGACAGTGGGTGAAGGATGGGCTGCAAGTGAGACAGGAGAGGGTCCTGTGGAGTTGGGCAGGTGCCTCTTGCCATGCTCCGTTGTCCTGCCTTGCACAAAACACTGCATCTGGGGCTCCCTCTCCTCCCCACCCCAGGGAAGTACTGGGACATTGACTGCAGCCTGAGAGTGTTCATCTCTGTTAAAAGCCATAATGGACCATAATTGGCCCACCTGTGCTGGTGTGATGGGCAGCTCTGCTGTCTTAGAAGGTGTCAGGGACTCCCAAAGTGTCCCCACCCCAGGGGAAGTACCTGGGCATTCCCACCTGAACCAGAGTGGATACACACCCAGTAGATTTTGTGTTTCATGGATTTTCCTGTGGATTTCTCCCCACCACTTCTTCGGGACTTTACCCATAACCCAATGGATTCAGTTTGTAACCACACTTTGACCAAGATTGTGAAGCAACCAAGTCTTGGTGTGAAGCCTACAAGTGGTGAGATCTTCATTCTCTTGTCCTTTCTCCCTCTCTCTCTCTTTCTTTTCCCTTGTGCATGTTCTTGGCTGATGTTGCACTTTCATATTGCAATGCTTTCAGATTGTTATAGTACTGATGGGTCTCTAACGTCTTTACAAACAACTCAGTGGGTGAGGGCCTTTAGGAGAAATGCATGTTAATGTCTTTGAAATGAGTCTTAATGCCTCTATCAACCTCAAGCTGCACAAGGTTTTACAGAAATCAGACAGTTTGACTACAGTTTGAACTACTGAACTTTAGGGCAATACACAAACTCTTCCGCACTAAGTCTATTGCAGGACCCAGATAGCCTGGATTTCTGAACTTTGGCGGAAAATGATGTGTTCAAGGGGGAAATATGTGGTAGGCGGTTTGGGAAGGTTGTACCTTCCTAGTATCTCAGCCAATGGGGAAAGGAAGAGGGCAACAGGCGGCCAGGAGTTTAGGATCAAAGGAGGCTGTGTCCTCCAAAACCTTGAGAAACTGCACGAGTGTATGCCCCAGTGGACTCTCCTTTTATTCAAATAAAGTTGCAGGACTCCTCTGTCTCCTTCGTGGACACTGGCTTTTCAGAGCATGGTTTTATGCACATAACTATATGTAATAATAACAAAAATGACTACATATCTGCTTTTCTTTGCAACCAAATTTTTCCATAATAAACCCTACACATGTATATTTACAAACACCAATCATTCAGTGTTGCTCACTCTAATCTGCCCCAAGGGATCTACTAAAAAAGCCTGGGTTGCCCTTATGTTCTGCAGCAGCTCACAATACCCAAAATGGTTTTTTGTTGAATTACACACCATGGAAGAGTTAGAATTGTCCAGTATTTGGTGCATAAATGTGAACATTTTATAGCCAACTCTTCATGACTAACTGCCATTTCCTTCTTTGAGTAAATTTTGAAACAATTCTTAAGTAGATGTGTTTTCTTCTTTTTTTTTTTGCTGCTTAAGGTGCTGTTTCTGAGAAAAGGCAAAATAAAGGCACAAGAACTTGTGGCAAATTAAATATTTATGGACACCCCTATTCCTATTACTGATTAATGTATTTACAAGAAGTTCTTTAAACACGTTGACCAAATGCAAATGCTAGTAATTAGATCCAGCGTCCCTAAGCATTCCCATTATTGTTTCATATGACGACATTTTTCTTAATTTCCCTTACTCAAAAAAGCTGTTATTCCTGGCATGGTATGGTTACCCTATTCTTCTGTAACAGTAACTGCATTTCAGGGTGGGTGAAGAATGATTTTTATATGTACAGCCTAAGTAAAACTCTTTGTGATCTGTCATGATGAAAGGTGCTCTGTGTACAGCACTATTATTAACTTATTGTATTTCATCAGGTTATTCTATTTCACATCATGCCACTCTACTGAAAAAGCCTTGACAAAAATAAAGGCTGTGCGATGTCACCAATTGAGAAAACAGACTCCTTCAAGAGGCAATGTAGCATGAAGATTGCAGGCATCCCCACCAGCTGAGGCTGCCATTCCTGGAGTGTGCAGGGATGCCTGTGGTTTCAGCACATTTTAGATGCAAGACATGGAGTTCTTAATGTGAAATGAGATGTAAAATAGGAACAGAATTAGATTTGAAGAATGATTAGTACATCAGCTTTTGAAGTAATACCTTTTCAGAACTACTGAAAACAAATATTTTATTAGTTAATGCAGTTGGATGTAATTTGACAAATTATGCAATGGCTTGTTAAGCATTTTAGCAGTCCTAATAAAAAACATCTGAGTCCTCAAATGGAAAATTTCCATTACATTATTAATTACTTCAAGAGATAAAGTAAAATTTCTGATACTTCAATTTATTTAACTGGAAAGGCAGCTCCTATTTCCTTTAATGACCCTTCTTTTTTTTCTTCCCCTAGCTAGCTCTTTGTAATAACATAAATTTTAGCATGGAGTTTTTGTAAAATTTACAGATTACTATTGTAACTAAAGAAGAAATACAACAGAGATTAAACTTAGGATCTGATGATTTTTGACTTGTGACTGTAACTCCTGAAATCCTAATCACATTCAATCAGCTCATGACTCCTCGTTGTATTCTAGAACAGCTCATTTGAATGAAAACTAGACTCAGAACAATATCTAATGGATTTTGAAGTAAAAAAAATCACATCAACACTTTATTACTTGTTTTGCAAACCTTTATAAAAACAAACAAGTACTACTGTGATTAATTCATTGTATTCCCAAGGCCTCATAAATCTACAGGCATTCTGTAACAATATAATAACAAGTTTTGTTTTGAAGGTTGTAGCTAATACTCTAGCTAACAAACTTGTCTTTCCTTAAGGCTGAATAGCAGATTTATTCCAAGCCTGGAGCAAGAGGCAGAGCATTGTGCTCTGCCACCAGCAAAGACCAGGGCTGTACTCCAGTTTTGGGAACCACTGTCTGCTTTGGCCACCTCAGTGAGGTGAGGAGGCAGTGATTACACCAGGTCTCTGCCCTTTAAAGCATGTGTTTCAAGGAAGACCAGCCAGCACACCATGCTTTGCACTTCCACACTTCCAAGCTATCAGATAGCCCTAAAATAATTTTCTTATTTTATTGAAAAGAAAAGAAAAACTGTCAAAGATGGATCAGGTTCTCTGGTAAACAACACTGTTCTTAAAACAGGAGAGTTAAAAATGAACAAAGATGATTTTTCTCTTCACCTT
Source organism: Ploceus nigricollis (assembly GCA_013399945.1). Lineage (NCBI taxonomy): Eukaryota > Metazoa > Chordata > Aves > Passeriformes > Ploceidae > Ploceus > Ploceus nigricollis. The sequence goes on along the minus strand of VXBC01006794.1, from coordinate 100,334 downwards.
CCTAATTCTGCCCTATGCCTGAAAGTCGTCTTTCTTTAGTACAACTTAAAACAGTCTGAACATTGCTCAGAATTAGACTAGACTGAAATAGATCTTCATAGGCTGCATTCTGGTAAAAAGAACTAACTAGTAAATGCACCATGGCCATAACATCTGCAGCCATGGACTCAATGGCCCCTCATCACCTGCACTGGAATAAGTGGTATCCAGGTTACAACTAACTTTGCAGTATCCTAAGGAAGACTCTGCACTTCATTCACAGCACTTCTTTGAATGCACAATGATGCAGTGTCAACACAGAAATAAAAACCTATGTCCAAGTAGGTAGTATAAGTTAAAGTAAAAACAAAGGTTTCTCATTTCAGAAAGACAGGCAGCTATACCAGAATATTTTTACCACACTTCTGGTAAAATCTCATAGGGTACTATTCTCAGCCCCCTGTGGCTGTTAAGCACAATGGGTGGACTGAGCATTTGCCCTGCATATGCTGCTTGGCATTAAGTCAGACTTCTTAACAGTATCTCAGTGGCATTTTCCCCAGGCCAATTTCCTTTGTTGGGTTTTCTTTTCTTTTTCTTTTTTTTCCTTTTTAACAGGAAAAAATATATGTCACTGAAGTACCACATGAGAAACAGTCTTAAAATTCTGACATATCCTTCATCTCAATGGAAATGCCCCCAGTGTTTCATCTTAATGAAATTATTGTAGGGTTGCATAAAAATGTAACTTCTTAATAGTAACTGCAAGCAAAACAAGAAAAAATATGCTTGCTACCCTAGAGTGAAGTAGATTAAACTCCACGGCATCACTTTGTTAGAAATGACTGATGAAAGAGAAGAATATCAGCCATGCAAAACATCAAGGATGAAGATGAGGAGGTTTCAGGAGCAGGGAGAAGGAAGTGCTGGCAGAGGTTGCTGAACAGCTGCGTGCCCAAAGGCCTTGTAATTAAAGGCCTTGGAATTAAATAAAGGTGGATTTAAGGTATCTGTCCATTCAAGTCCAGTGAAAGAAAAGTCATATATGGTACAATTCAGCAGCCTTGTCTTTAACCCAAAAAGTTGCATTAAGCTAACATACCACAAGCATTTGCAAATTGCCCTGACTGGGATCGTTTTGGAAAAAATTTGGTTTCTACAACATTGCAGAACTGCAATAAAAATTAGCAAATATTTTACCTTCACATCAAATGTATCTGCAAGTAACTGATAGTAAATACAACTGGTTGGCAAAGAGAATGCATAATTGCAATAAATAACAAATAAATTCCATGCATTTAATATATATTCCATACAAAGAGCCTCTCTCAGGCCTTGAACATACTCTTGGCTTAAGGCTGCCATACTCCACCTACTTCCTACAACACTCTAATCTTCCATTAATGGTCAAAAGTTTATTTTTTTTTATTACAATAACATGGTTTTTATGGGTCAAGCATGAGGCCTTAGGAAAAATGCTGGGATAGAAAGGAGTGGGAAGCACTTTGAATGCTTAGAAGAATTAATTTAGAACTCAGTTCTTCCAGGCTTTTAAGGATGTTTTCTTTCTGGAAAGACATTAGAGGTATTTAATTCATGTGACCTCTATGCCATTTAGGACAATGCTTTGATTTTTTTTTTTACTATGCTTTTTGTTTTATCTTTTTTATTTGTTTAATTTAGAGGTCTTTGTTACTTATCAGATGTGATGTTTAAACTCTGCTGTAATTACTGGTTTTCTTCTTTCTCACATTTAGTTTATTAATGTTGTTACTTAGAGTAGATTGTTTAAATATTTTGAGAACCCTTCAGGGATTTATAAAGGGCAATTATTATCAACTGTTGATATTGTCTTTTCTTTTTCCTGTGCTCCCTAGATCTTATCTTCAATTTAGATTAAAGGGATGAGAGAGGGAAAGGAATTCTAATTATTTGGACCAGGATTTAGAATGTAAATGTCTTCAAAGTTGTGCTCAGCTGTTTTGGCTTAGCCTTCTGCAATGACAGGGACCATCTGAGGACTTTGGACTTAAATCCAGGTTTGGATTCCTTGGAAATGAACCTCATACACAGAGGCAAAGATAAACACACAAACATACACACAAATGTTCAGGCTGAACTGGGCCCACCTCTAATTGCATATTTATAAAATTATTCTGGTGTCATAACAAGGTTTGTAGTAGAATAATCATACATAAAGACAGATGGTCAGAGAAAAATTGGGAAACCTGTAAGACAAAAACTAAAACACTATTTGCTAGACACCCTTCCCTCTTCTGTTTGCCAGTCTGGCATATAAATTCAGGATATCAGATCCTTGCATATTATGAATGAAGTAAAATATTTTTTAGAAAACACTGAAATTTAAAATGCTAAAATATTCTGTGTGTCTAATGAGCTACAAAATGACTCTAAATGTTGGCTCAGCAGTGAAAAGGAGCGCACCAGATCCACTGCCCTTATTCATGCATACAAGCTCCAGTGAGATAAGAGTCTCAAACCACTGCAGGACATGCTTTGCAGCAGATGGAAGTCTTTTCCCAGGGAAAAAAATGTGGGTAACAACTAAGAAAGCTGAGAGGAGGCAGAGAAAGCCCTCTGATCCCAGAAGTGTGAGAGGCTAGCGAGATGCACCTGGTATTGACTAGTGGGCAATTATTGAATATTTACAAAATGAAAGCTAGATATACAAACTGGAAATACTTAACCAATAGAGGAAAAAGAAATTCCTAGAGAATCTAAGCATATCGGCCATAATTCAACTTTCTGATTTTAGCCAGCTTTGCATTTCTCCCTTCTTTTAAATTTCTCATATTTTACTTTTTCTGTACTTCCAAACTACTTTGTCACTTCATATTTGCAGGGCAGAATAAAATCCAAATCAGACTCTGAATCTGATAGATGATTTTTGAGCTACCGCTGGATTCCATTCTGTAACAGGGTGGAAGGGCTGGAGTACAGGGTGATATGGAGATCACTTACTTGCACTAAAGTAGACTTCACACAGCTCTGGACTTTGCCAGGAATTAGTGGTTCTACATTTCTCGCAAAAACCCAGATGTATATTCTCATAACTGAAGATTTTCTATCAGCCCTCATCTTCCTCTCTTCTTCCTATCTTTCACCTCCTCAGTTCAGCATCTCTTTTTTTCTCTTCTCTGCCTGTCTGTTGTTCTGCCTCCAAAAACTGTTCCGTGCATCCGTTCATCTGTGGTCTGTGGCTCCTGCCTGTGGGCAGGTTTGCACCTTGAGACATGCTAGGTAGTTTGCTATTGTTAACTTCTCCACAAAAGAAAAATTAATTAGCGTGAAGTTGTAACCCACACATTGCTAGTAAGGACAATGTCATTGACATATGAAAATTGAAGGACAGAAGCACAGAAAAATGTTAAACAGGCTGGGTCTATGTGACTCCCAGGAAAATTAAATTGTGGATTCAGACTGTTTGGATTAGGGCTGGCCTTGTTAGCATTTGTGCTCGGTCTGGTTTCATCTTGCCCAACTCTGGGTAGCTAGCCAGGTACCTCAATCAGGAATGTATTCATTGTTAGCTCCCTCTTGAAAGACAAGCAGATGTCTCTTATTCAGCTCAACCCTAATACTCCCTGAAAAAGCCTATTCCTTAACAGACTACTAAGACAGCCTAATGCAAATATGATCCTAATTTCAGTCCCTCAAACTGAGAGAATTAGATCTTTGCATTCAGTTGTGCCCCACAAACTTTAACTCTGAATGCATCAGACTGAGGAAGAATGAGAATGTAGACCTGCAGGCAAGAAAGTGGTGCAGCTGAATCCTTTGTGACACTTCTATTCAGCCAGTAGCATGGTGCATGTCATTACATCATCTGGCACCCCACATTTGCTTTTTGGGACATACGGTAACCAGAGAAGCCACAGCACTGTTCAGCGCTAAAGGCAAAAAAACGTGCCGGTCTTTGTCTCTTACATCCCCAGAGACTCAGCCAGCAAGAAACAAATGTTGAGAGGTCTGAAAGAAACCCACAAAAATGAGTCAAATAATGGAACCAGGTCTCCTACTCTCCAAGGAATATATACAAACAATGACATTTTCTGCAAGTTAGCAGTTTACAACCTAATGGATTGAGAAAACAATCTGGATGGGAAGAATCCCACAGGTTGGGCTAGTTCTATCTGGGGATCAGCATTTTGTGTTCCAAACCCACTACCTGGACAGAAAGAAAAATCCAGACCATGCTTCAACTAAAGAAAAGACATGAACTTGTTTGGGTATTTTTCTGTATCAGGACTGATTTCAAATTTCTAATACCTCTGACCATGTGAAACTGAAGTCAGAACAGTGAGTACACAAAAGTATTTTGGCATCCAACCTATTAAGAGACAATGGCCAGCTTTTGTTCTCAACAAAATGTAGATCAAAGCTAACCCCTTTCAAGAAACTTGTGTTAGGCTGCTATAAAAGTAGTTTTTGTGAAAAGAAATTAATTTTCTATTATTCATAACTAAGATTATTCAGAACTTACCTAAGGTCAAAAGAAAATTGTCCCACTTTTAAAATCACACTTATTTTGTAAAAATCCTCATTTTCTCCTTCTCAGTCAGTTATTTTATTTACTAATTAATAAAGGCCCAAGTCTGAGTAGACAATAAATGTCCCTGAGCACAGGTATCTGCTGTTAGTTGAAGTGCAAGAGTTGAAGAAGTTAGCACTTTCTGTGTAAGTCCTCAAAATAACAGGCTAAGAGAAAAACTGACTTTAGAACAGAGCATGGGATATCACCCAGTCTAAGAACCTGCTCAGAGCAGGTTAAGACTCTGAGCTGCTTAATGCCTTGCTCAGACGAGCCGAATGGAGGCCGCACATCCCTTTTGGCAACCTCTTCTAGTGCCTGCCTGATCCCACTTGGAAAATATTTTCCTTAGCATCTTGAAGAAGTAATTCCCAGAGTAATAACAGGTATCCAATTATCTTGAACTGATTAAGAGGTTGAATGTTTGCATTACAAAAAATATTTCCTGGAAAAGATAAAAAAAGTATTTTCTCTCTGGAAACTTTAAAAATTCATGTTACAGATATATTGGTCTTCCATTTATCCCTTAAGAAAATTGTTCTTGGAAGAATAGCTCCTTCAGATATTGTTATAGCTGGAAACCCTGGAGATGCCATAGAAAAATGAAAATAAATGGGGCAGAAAATGGAGTTACTAAGATTTTTGTTTTCTTTTCATAAATCTGTCACAGAGTAACCTATACTTTTCTGTCTTATACTCAGTGGAATTAGAAAAACATTGAAAGAGATGTCATTGACATCTACAAATACACTCCTGACTGTTCATTCTATTTCAATGCTGACAAAATTTCTGTGTCTCAGAAACATCCAGGAGAAAACACCCGATTACTTTAATGGGCCCTGGCTGCAGAGCCCTGTAATGAGACCACTTCATTGTCAGGGTCACTTTAAATCAATTATGCCCTTGATCCCTGTTTTGAGAGACTATTTACAACAACTTCTTTAGCCATGGCTAAATGTAACACTGATGTAATGGCCAATACTGTTGATAAATGCCAAGAGCTAAAGGCCAGTCATATGAGAATTACCTAGTTGCAAATTTTCCTTCAGGAAAGGTACCAAACATGGAATAGTTGCAAAGTTTACAATATGTATAATTGCATATTATCAATATCTAACAGTTTCCTGTCACATACTCTGTAAATTTGTCTGTCCCACCAGAAGTATTCTAGCTGCCTGGGATTGCATGGTCAAATAAAGCTGAGGAGCTCCATAGTCATGCCCCGCTCTGGGGATGTGTACTGAATTTCCAGCACATCAGCGACTCATTCCCCCTCACACAAACTGCCTCAGCTGTAAAACCTCCCACCCCAGGAAGGCCACATCCATGGGACGTGCACATGAGGGGCACTGAGGAGATGTCATGATTCATCAAAGACCCATGAAACTCTCCCCAGACTCATTGCTGAGGCCTTGCAGCAGAGCACTGCACATGATACAAAGTGATGCAACAGATTCAGAGAGATCTGCAAGAGACTGTGTCAAACTTGTCCCCCTCCCCTGGGGAGGTACCTAGGCCTTCCCACCCAGTCCAAGTGTTTATCAATCCACTGAACTCAATATTTCCTTTCACCATCAAGAAGCCCTCATGGAGACCATCAATGGGATGCCATTGGGATCAACAGAGTGGTGATATTTTCTACTTAATCTGTTTCTGTCACTCTCTTTCTTGCCCCCACCTTTATTCTATTTCTTTCTCTTTATTTATTTCTCTCTCTCTCTCATTTTCTGTTAAATAAAACCCATGCTATTCACTTTGGCATATGGTGTTATTTGTGCCTTAATTCAGGCAAGGCATTTCTGAAAATTTTAATAGCTGGATCATAAAGTCATGAGGGGGCTAGAAACCCACAGTTCCATCAAGTTTGGCTGTTGAAGGGGTCCTGGGTGTGGCCCTTTGTGACACAGGACACAGGTGCATTGTGTCAGGACCCTCAGTGACATGGGACATTGTGATGCCCAGAGCTCTTGTGACATGGCAGAGCCCTGCCCTGCCAGGGGGGTACTTAAGGGGCGCAGAGCCAATCCCATGGTGACCAATCCCGTGAGAGCTTCCATCTCAGGAGGAAGAAGCTTCCAGGATCCCTCTGCATTAAAGGATGTCTGAGACGGAAGAGGACAAGGTAAATGCCAGTTCCCAACCCTCCAGTCCCTTGGCCAGCTTTCAAGAAGACCTGGGGGCAGAGGGCAGCTCAGTCCTGTCACTGTCAGAGACTGAGAAGCAGGGGGCCTTTGTCAATGTGGATGAAGAGTGGAAAGACAATGCAGGTCAAGAACTTTTCTCAAGGGGAAATATTAGTGGCCGAGAGCTTTGTCCATGGGAAGAAGTGAGAGTCCGAGAGATTTACCAACAGCAAGAAAAAATGACATTCCAGTATGAGGTAGGTGTGACAGTCCAGTGGGGAGATGGAACACAGCAAGAGCTGTGCCACTGGGAAGAAAACATGACAGTCCAATGCCCATGGCATGAAGATGATGACAGATACCAAGAGTACTCCCAGTGGGAAGAAGATACAACATACCAAGAGCTGTCCCAGTGGGAAGGGGAGGGATACCAGGATCTGTCTCTTCTGCAAGATGTGCAAGGTCATCCACACATGTACCAGCTGGAAGCGGACAAGAGAGACCTAGAGTTATCCCAAGTAGGAGACAACAGTGACAAGGAGTTATCCCAAGGAAAAGGCTACAGTGTTGAAGAGCTGCCTCAATGGGAAAAAAACAAGAGTGACCAAAAGCAGTCCCAACAGGAAGAAAGTGTGAGCAGCCAGAGGCTGTCCCAATGGGGAGAAGGAGTCAGATACAAGACCTGGGACAAACCCTTGGACACAGAGAATAACGAGGATGCCCAGACTTGTGCCCAGCAGAGGCCCAGCTCTTCCAGCAGCATAGGCACTAAGGTGTCAGGAGAGGCAGCCTGTGAGCTTCCCAGTGCCTCTCCTGCCCTGGGAGGTCTCATGGAGGCTGAGCCAGCAGTTGTTGCTGCTGTGGCTGGAGGTGCTGAGGAGGAGAAGCCCCCTGAGCCTCTGGCTCCCAAGGAGGAAGAAGCATCAGATTCTCCTGTAATCAGTGATGAGGTGCCGTTGTCAGGGACAGAGAGCCCAGAGACAGAGACAGACAGCCCAGAGAGCCCAGGGACAGAGAGCCCTGCCTCAAACAGCACCCCAGGCTGCAGCCAGGCTTTGCTAGACTTAGCAGGGCACATCAACTCTGAGGTGGTGTGCAAGGCTGCGCTTGAGGTCCAGGCATCTAGCCAGCAGCCAGAGGAACAGAGGGACCTGGAGCAAAACATGGCTGCAGAACTGGAAGCAGCAGCTCCAGTAGAAAGGAATGAGAGACCGACCTCTGCCCCACTCAGCCCCTGCTGCCCCCCCAGACCCTCACCCAACCTGCTGGGAGCCCAGGCGCGCAATGAGCAGCAGGAGGAGGCAGATAGGGGGTCAGGCCTGTCAGAACCGGAGAGTGAGAAGGGCACCTTGGCTGGGGAGCCTGAGCTTTTCCAGTATGATGATGAGGAAGACCCAGAGCTCTCCCAGCGAGAAATTAACAAATACCAAGAAGTGTCCCAAGAGGAAGCCTGCACGGAGCAAGAGCTGTCCCCAGGAGAAGCTGGTAGCTACCAGGAATTGTCCCCAGGGGAAGCCTGCATGGAGCAAGAGCTGTCCCCAGGAGAAGCTGGTAGCTACCAGGAATTGTCTCCAGGGGAAGCTTGCACGGAGAAAGAGCTGTCCCCAGGAGAAGTTGGTAGCTACCAGAAATTGTCCCAAGGGGAAGACTGCACAGAACAAGAGTTGTACCCAGAAGAATCCAGGAGTTACCTAGAATTTTATGACTGGGAAGAATGTACGGAGAAAGGGCTTTCCCAAGAAGTTGGTAGCTCCCAAAAACTGTCTAACTGTGAAGAATACAGTGAGCAAGAGCTGTCCCCTGAAGTCAGTAGCTGCCAAGAACTCTCTGACTGGGAAGAGTCCATTGGCCAAGAACTTTCTGAAGAGGAAGATTCCATTGGCCAGAAGTTGTCCAAAGGGAATATTAACAGACCTTCCATGCAGTCCAGCTGGGAAAATGACACTGATAAAGAGCTCATGCAGGATGAGTGGGACAATCTGAGCGTCCTTGAGTTGTCTGAAGAAGAAGACAGAGACAAAAGACTGGGATGCTTTGCAGAGGACGGGCTCCCAGTGTCTGTCCCTCGGGAGGCTTGGGTTGAGCCATGCCCCCAAGTACCACTCTGTGCCTTGCCTCCCCACGTAAAAGCCCAAGACCCCAGAGGACCAGCAGTTTCTCCTGCCTTCAAGAAGCAGGTGCCAGAGGCAGGCCCTGCCCTGCACAGCTATCCCAGCTGCTCAGGTCCCCAGCTGGGAGCCCAAGCCTTCAGATGGCAGCCAGTTCTGCACAAGAAACATCCCTCCCATCTCAGACCAGCACTGCGGGTGCTGTGCAGACAGTTCTGCTGCCCCTGCCTGGCACTGCAGCCTGAAGATTAGGGCCTGCTGCTGATGCCAGCCTGGGCCCCACAGGTGACAGCTGGCTTGTAGCCTGCCCCATGTCCTGAGGGAGCCACATGGGCTGCTGCTGCATCCTAAGACATAGAAGGGGATGCTGAGGCAGGGATGCCCTGGGAAGAGACATCCCTTTAAGTTAGGGTGACACAAAGAAATGTTCTCCCACAGTTCCTTGTGCCTTTATGTTAATAATCCAAGTTACATCATCCCTTTTCCCCTCCCTAGAATGTTCCTCGCTTCTGCTTTCCCTATTGGTCCTCATTCCTTACAGCTCCTCCCCTGAATCCTGGTTGGTTGTTACCCTCTAACCCCACCTCTGTACCACCCCTGTTCCCTAAACCCATTGGCCCTCAGACCTGATGCTCCAACTCCCTTGTCCTGTATATGAGCCTGGACCCTCCTTTGTTCCTGGTTCTTTGTCCCTGGTTCTCTTCAGTGTGCTGCTAATAAAGGCCACTGGAATACCATACAAAGAACCCCTCCCATCTGCTTTTCTCTCTGTTGACCTTTGTGTAACAAAGTGTGGTGCGAGCGTCTGGTGCACAGAGATAACCCTTCTCAAAGAGGACGCTCTCGGGAAGGCAGTAGTTTCGGCAGCTCCTGCTGCACCACCGCAGGTGGCAGCCAGTTCCCCACAAGAAACATCCCTCCTGTCTCAGACAGGCGCTGTGGGTGCTGTGCAGCCAGTTCTGCTGCCCCTGCCTGGCGCTGCAGCCCAAGGATTAGGGCTCACTGCTGGCTCCAGCCCAGGCCCCGCAGGTGACGGCTGGCATGCGGCCTGCCCCACGTCCTGAGGGAGCCATATGGGTTGCCTTTGCCTGGACATGGCCTGGCAGCCTCAGCAGTGCCCGGCTGCTTTGGAGCATCCCAAGTGGGTGTTCCAAAGACCAAATATTACTGATGCGGCCAACCCCAAATGTCCTGGGGGACATTTGGTGGCAGATGGTTCAGCAGTGAATCACAGAGAATCATCAAGGTGGGAAGAGACCTTGAAAGTCATCCAGTCCCACTGTCACCCTGGCACCACCATCATCACCCCGAAACCATGTCCCCAAGTGCCACATCTGGACAACTCTTGAACGCTTCCAGAGATAGTGACTCTACCACCTCCCTGAGCAATTTCTTCCAATGCCTGACAACTCTGTCAGGGAAAAATTGTTTCTGATATTCAATCTGAACCTTCCCTGGTGGAACCTTCCCTGGAGGAAAGGCCATTTCCTCTCATCTTGAAAGGGTTACCNGAATCACAGAATGCTTTGGATTGGGAAGGGCCTTCAAGATCCTCTAATTCCATCTGATTGTCTTCTGCTCTTTTTCNTATCCATGAGGAATGGGCACAGACAGGAGGTATTGCTCCCATGGTCTCACTGCACACTGCAGGATTGCAACAGACACAGCTCATTCAAAACAAATGAAAGGTGGTTTTAAGAAATAGTAATAGTAAAAAAAAGAAAACCCACCCTAAAAAAACCTCCAAAAAAAAAAAAACACAGAGAAAGAATAAGAATAGAAATAATAATAAAATAAGATGAAGAAGATGAAGAATTGGTAGTACTAAATAATAATAATAGTAATAATAATAATAAGGAGGAGGAGAAGNATTCTATTCTATTCTATTCTATTCTACATCCTTCTTATACTTGGGCCCCCAGACACAGATATAGTGTTCCAGTTAGGGTCTCAGAAAAATGGACTAGAGGACCNGAATAATAATAAGAAGAAGAAGAAATAGAAGAAGAATAGGAAGAAGAATAGGATGATGGAAAAGAAGAAATAGTAATTGTAGTAAAAAATNATCACCTCCCTTGACCTGCTGCTCTTCGCTCCTTTCCATGCAGCCCAGCACATGGCTGGCTCTCTGGGCTGGCAGCACAGATTGCTGGCTCACGCTGAGCTTCTCCTCCATCTGCACCCCTAAGTCCTTCTCCTCAGCCTCTGCCTTGCTCAGCTGCCTGTCCCCTGCAAACCCTGTGCTGATTGTCCGTACAATCTCTGTGTCATTGGCAAAACCATTAAAGAACCCTTGTGCCAAGGGAGAGCCCTGAGGGGTATCTCTCATTCCTGGTCTCCACCTGGACATGGAGCCACTGACCAAAATTCCCTGGCTGCATCCATCTGCCCAACTTTTCATGCCCTGTATAGTCCACCGTCCAAAGCCAGGCCTTTGCACTGTGGGGCTTGGGGTGTCATGTGGCACTGTGTCCAAAGCCTCACAGGGGCTCTGGGCATACCAGTGATGTCAGAGACTGAAATGTTATGGGTAATGGCTTAAGTATTGCTATGAAACAAGCATTTTCCCATTATAGCAAAACTGTATAAAGAAGCTGTGACCACCAAGGCCCACCCTCCTTGACCTGACTGGAGCTTTGGACTGTGATTTAAGCTGCCCAAAAGAACTTGAGATACAATATTGTTTAATTACCTCAGGTTGAGGGACAAGTAAACAAGACTGAGGGAGAAGAATGTATCCACAAGAAAGCCAAACCCTGCAGCTGTCCTGAAAATTAGCTTTGGCTGGGTTTGGCCTGGAGGAGGGCAGAGCCCACAGGCTCATCTGCTGAGGCCAGGTTTGCACACACTCCCCACCAACTAAGAAGGAAGGAGAAGAGTTTTGGGGATGTGGGATAACTTCTGGTCAGAGGCAGTAACCAAGATGCACCAGTTCTGGGAGATATCCATGACAAGCTTACGTCAGTGAATATCCATCCCTATTTCTCATCTAGAGAGATAGCAGTGTTATGTTTCTCCTGTAAATATATATATATGTGTGTGTGTGTATATATATTTATATATGTAGTATCCCTTAGTATCACACCCTCCATGCATGTTAACAGGTTCTGTTAGGATCTTTGTGCTGTTGTACTCGCTTTCCATCTTGACATGTGTTTAAGATTATGGTGATCTAGGCTGCTTTACTCTGCATGACAGTGAAATTAAATAAACTGGTCTTAAAAAGGATACTGAATTGCATCATTTTACTGGATTATATTTAAATTTTCCTCTTGGGGTAGCACCACTGTGAAAATCCTTGTGGCCTGGGAAATATCATAGTTTTAGAGGTTGTCACTGTAGTTTAGCTCCTAAAGAATGACATACAATGTGTGCTTCGTAATTTACACTATTTTCTCCCTATATATGCTTATAACTAAAGCTGTGACATTTTCCTCTGCATTTACTAAACTGTAGCAAAATCTCTGAAGCACCAGTAGTCTGACTTTAACAATAGAACGTCTTTGACAGTGGTCAAGCTAGAACTGAAGAAGCTCCAAGATGAAAATGTAGAAACAGTGGTAATGTAAAGTCTTTGAAAGAAAGATATTCTACTTTTCTTTTCCAGCACTTCTTGACAGTGTTGCTCTGTCTCATTCATGTGATGGAAATATATGGCTCATCTATATACAGTCATTTCAAATATTGGCCTTTGAATGTGGGGACACTAATTTTCCTTCATAGCTGCCAAAACCAATGTGCTATAATTTGCCCTATCCACATGAAAGGACTGGAAAAAAAAAAAAAGAAAGAAAGAAAAGAAAAAGAAGGAAAAAAAAAAGAAAAAAGAAAAAAAGAAAAAAGGAAAAAAGGAAAAAAAGAAAATAGATCCTTTGTTGGAAGAGCCAGAAGACAAATCTGAATCAGAAACATACAAACGCAACACCAAGGTGAAAATTTTTCACAGTTTTCATGTGTATCTGAAGTGGTGCTGTGCTCTGCATAAAGTATTACATTTTCTTTATCTGTGCTGTTATTCCTTTTAAAGGGAATTGTGACAGGCTGACAGGTACAGAAGGTATAAATAATATCGAGACTGATCAGAAATAACTTGAATTTAATTCATGCCCTGTTATTTTCAGTTTCACAGTCTCTGACATGGCAAAAGAGTTTACAAGACAGGATTGTCACATATCAGCAGAGTGAAAAATAGACAACACAATAGAAGTGAATCACAAACCACTGCTGCTCATTTACACTATATGAATTGTCACATGTATGCTGGACTATAAACTCAAGTCTTTTAACTAACAACTCCTGCTCATTTTGCTGCAAAGAAAAAGCATCACTAAACTGAGTAACAACTTTTTGAAAAGAAAAACCAAACATCTCCATTCTATATCTATTTGAATCCAAAAAAAAGATCTAAAGTAAAAAACATAGGCTTGTAAGATACAGGCTTCCACTAACTATTTTAATTTATGTGTGCATAACTGTGGTGCATTATTCAGTCCTGGTAATAAAGAGGCTACAACTGCACATGACCAGTTTTAAATTGGTCTGATGTCAGTGCTGTGTGCAAATAAGATGGGAGCTTAGAAGGTGCTGTCTAAAAAGAGACATTTTCCCCTCAGTCCTGAGAAGCATTCTCAAGATGTAGCAACAGAAGCACTGAGGAAAAGAATAATTACCTTGGGGCCACTAGATGAGGTTGTGTAGTATTTGAGCTCCTATTAGGTTTGTTACAGATCACATTTATTTCCCAGGTCTGAGATCTGAGTACTGAGCCCAAAGGAAATTCCATATAATTTTCTACTTTGGAGAGTTTAATTTTACAGAGAAAGCTTTATTCCAGATTAGTTGAGTAATCCATAGGCCCTGGTGTAATGCTAGGAGTTTACTTAATACTCTAGCAATTTCTCATTGTAACTTCAAATATCGTTTTTTTTAGTTTAGCTAACCACTTGTTAGTCTTTAATTTGACAAACTAATCACAGAGTCTAGATTTATTCTCAAAATATAGGGCCATTTTACTTTTCAGGAACCACTCCTAGGTTTGCACAAAACGATGGCCTGTGTCTTGGAGCTACCAGCACCCTGATTCCAGCTGCATAGGGCAGCTGATGATATGCATGGACAGCAAAATGAAAGGCACTCAACTTCATTAATTTAAACCTTCATTTCTTTGACAACAGCATGCCTATCTTCATGCACAAGTTTCTGATCTGTTTCTTCTTTGAATTTAATTTTGAGAGAATGACTACATTCTGGTATCAGACATCTGGAGTTCTTTTTAAATCTGGGTTCAGTTTTTTATTCTTAAATTTATGGATGACTAACAAAAGACTTTATCAGTAGTGAGTTTCTACTTACATATCATTGTTACATTGGCAACCCTTAGTTAGCAGACCCATCAGAAGTTTATTTTGGCATATGCTGATGAAATAAATGATTCCACTTTCCAACTGCTAGTTCCTACCCATACCTTCTCTCCAGAGCTGCATTAACGTTCATGCAGCTGCATGGTGAACTGATACATTTTCTCTGCAAAGTTTCTTTTGGCTGAGCCTAGACATCTTTCAGCAGTTACCACATTTGATCATGATGCTGGCCACTAACCAGAACTACTCCCACAATTAAAAATGCTACATGTGTATCTACTCTGTGTTAGAGAGTATATAATCAGGCAACAATGCTTTTGTTAGTCTTTTAATACAAGGCCAGTAATAATTAGCATCAGGTTGAACGAAGTGTAACAGCGCATTATCAAAAAAAAGGGGTAATCACTAGTGGGTTATCTACAATACTTTCAGGGTATTCTGAATTTTGAAAAGACTTGTAAGTGCGACTTCTTCAAAAGAGACATTAAATGTCCTCATTGCAAGAAAGCACATAAAGGTGTGTGAAACTCAAGCCCACAGATACCATGCTGCATACAATAAGCTGTATGTATATTCTTGCTGTTTAGATGCATAGGCTTAAGAGGAAGTGACAAAATTATTCTTAAGATTAGCTGTAAATTCTGGCCAGCCAGGAAAAAAACCGAAATTCAGTAGTAGTTTTACCCTTGGAAAGGCAGAGAGACGTTCTTTTAATTTAATCTATATTTACTTGCCATTGCTACTAGTCCTGCAGAATTTGACTGAGGGTCACCAGACCTCTATAAAAGAGCAGGTTTTGCAGTTCCCAGAACCCTATAAAGCTGCTGTACATAAGTACAGCGTAAGCATCTCTCAAGCTGCTACAGGTACCATTTTGTCTTGAAACATTCTGTAGCAGATCTACATTCACTGCAAAGATGGGGGAAAAAGGACTACTGCCATCTGTCCTTCAAAGCAAACACCAGCCAGAAGCAAGTATGTTCAGGTCCTGCTGCTGCCTGGAAAAGAGGTTGCAGGTCCCTGTCAGTGTATATACTTATTAAATACAACTGCTTAAATATTAATAAAAAGTAAAAAATTTGAGGAGTCCAGGAGAAGTCCAGACTGAGGAAGTGGAGGCCAAAAGTCTGCCTTGAGGCTGTGCTGGGGAAAAAATGTGGGACATTCCCCTAACTGGAAAAAAAAAAAAAAAAGGTAGCAGAGCATCATAATTCTACTTGAATACTTAAATATAATTTATACTAGCAAATGTTTGCTCTGGCAGGTAGTTTGATAAAAGTTGCCATAACTGCAGTTCACTGCAGTACCTTTACCAATCATACCAGTACCTGATCTCCATGGTAGAGCTATCTGGTAAATCATCAGAGTTAACCCATGGAAAACATGTTAGTGCTTTTGCTCATGGAAAGATTACTCTTTTAATAAATATATTGTTGAGTTTGAGGGTTTTCCTATTAATTTTAATATTAGTAATTATTTCAAATATGTCACTGGAAAATCAAAAGCCTTTTAGGAAACTTTAGGTCCTGTATCACAGAATCTTCATGCTGTTAGCACAGTTGGATTTAGTTTGGGAAATGGTCCATTTGAACCAACTTACTGTTATTTGGGTATCGATGTGCCAAGGAAGAGGAGCTCTTAAGTATACAGAAAGATCCATGCTCTCATTGAATACTTTTTAGCAAAAGAGAAGAGTCAAGGAAAACACCACACATGATTCCTGTCATTACTTCGAAATATTTTCCAGAGTTGCCATTTCCCAGTAGAAGCATGCCTGTGTCTTCAAAGCCTGCATGCATCTGGACTCCTGTCTACATCACTGCTTTCTCCTGTGCCACACTGGTGTCATTATTTGTGTGTTACTTTTAGCACCTGGGTCTTCACGTACCAAATATGAGACAGGTCAACTATTTTAAGTTTCTTATACAGAATTACAAGCCATGTAGCAGGTGGGTCCTGCTTGACTGACCTCTACAGCCCTTCCCTCATCCACAGGTGGGTCACCTTGTTAGAGAAGGAGATGAGGTTAACTATCCAATGTCTAGATATGGCACCTGGGGACATGGTTCAGTGGTGAAAATGTCACTATTGGGTTAACAGTTGGACTGAATGGTTTGAGAGGTATCTTCCAATCTTAATGATTCTATGGTTCTATGCAGAGGACACCATTACTCAGATGCTAGTTATAAATGCATACTACCACTTATAATCAATGGGACTATTTCACTTAACTTAGCCTGTCTAAAAGTTTTGTGTCTAATTTTGTCCCAGATGATCCTTCTACAATCAGTGAAACTGTACAGGTGCCTCTAGACAGCAGATATCTTACTCAGGATAAGTGTTAAAGTTAGATTGGTATAAAAAACCTGAACCACTATCTGAAGATGTCTCTATTTCTTCCTCAACTACAAGAAAAACCTAGGCAACAAATTAAGGCTCATTATACTGGACAGCTAAAAGTAGATAACACTACTCCTATCCTTTCTGACAGATCCCCGCTCAGAAGCTTCCTACAGAAATCACTGCTACTCTAGCCAGAGTTTCTACTGCTCTGTGCTACAGCTTCAGTTTACAGTTTACAGTCTTTTGGTTTTCATATTTTCATCTTTTCTTAGTTCTTACTGTTCCTGCAATGACTTTGAAAGTTTCTCTTAAGTTGTTTGTACTACTTAGATGCAAGAGGCTGTGACTCACATGTGCCAAAAATCCTGGCACACAGAGTGTTATCAGCTCATCAATTCCCCTCATGTATGAACACTCCCGTAGTGTTAGTGAACCTCACAGTGTTTTACTCAGCAACAAAGCTACATTTTCTGCCTTATTCCTGTTGGCTCAGTGTGCATGCTGAAATCTCAGGTCCTCTCTTATGCATCATTAGATTTGTCTTCTTCTCTAAAGACAGAATTTTTCTTCTGTATTATCAGCTACATTGAGATAAATTGAGGTCAGACTTGTGCTAAAAGTGATATAGAATCTTAGAAATCTGGTGTTTCGAAGGCATCAGGCTTTTCAGATAATGAATATATATTCAGCTAATCCAGACTTCTAGATAGCTGATCAAATACTTTATGGATCAAGCAGAACCTCTTCTATTGTAACACTTGAAACACTTACTGGCTATTTTTTTCCTTTTTCCTTTTTAGAAAAAACTAGGCTATTAAGTCAACACTTTGCATCAGGATTTTCAGTAGATTCAAACATTTTCTCAATTTTTTAGTACCTGTTCCCATGCTCAGGTTGTTTCTCATGCTACAAAACATGCTTGTGTCTGTATCTGTGTTTCAATAAAGACTGAGGGTAATTTAACACCTTTTCTGATTTTTCCAGCCCTATGGGCTTTCTGCTGAGAAGAAATTTTCCTAGGCTTTCTCCACTCCACTCAGAGAACTCTGTTGTACCATGATAACTTTAATATCTAAAAAATGGTATTTTGTTTTGCTGGGGAGTATATACACTAGGGGAGTATATTCCCCAAGACCAAGATCAGCCCCAAAACCTCAGTTTCTCCAGTTCATGCCAACAGTCAATGGAGAAACAGGCTTGGCCAGGGAAAACCAAGAGAAAGTAATTTCTTCAAAATCATTCTTTGGAAAAGCCCATGCATTTCCACTGCCTAGAATCTAGAAAGGTTAGCTTCACTAAGCTAAAACTTTTTGTGAAGGTACTCGGAAGCATTTTTTAAGTCCCTGACTTCAAAAGAAAAAGGAAATTTTTCTTCAAAAAGCTGTCAAATTGTTTTCAAAAAAATATAACCTTTACATCTCTTCATGTTGTGTGCACTCATCTCTGTCAAATAACCCTGCAGTCTGCTTGGTTACCCTTCCCTAAGGAGGTAACAGACTGATACCTCCTCCTTACCGCATGCAGTCTGCTGAGGAAAGCCTCAAGCCTTTGCAGTTTTGATTGTCTGAAACTTTAGGGGATGGGAGAGGAAATGAGATTGTTCCTGTAGTGTACATTGGTCAATGTTCTTAATATTCAGCAGGGAAAGGAAGTAGACAAGCTTGGTCTTGGGTCCTCAGCCTAACCCAGAGTATAGTAATTGGTACTCTGTTCATGTACAGAGTACATCAATTACTCTTTGCATTTTTTTAAGATTGTATAACTTTTACTATATATAAAAACAATATAGTAAAAATAACCTGATTGTATGTTTGTCTACAAACAGAATGTGTGTTGACTGCATATTGTTTTGTGTTTAATAAGAATGAAGCTAAAACCTTGAGATATTTGTTCTGTTTCCAAAGCTAAGAAATANCTATTATATAGACAAATTAAAAAATGATTTTGATTTAATTTCTTTTAAAAACTTAACATCCCCACATCTCTATGTGATTGAAGTATATTTCAAGATTTCTGCTGTATGTAGAGTTTAGGGAAAATGAAAATATTGCTGCCCTAAGAATTGAAAAAAAACCCCAAAATTGGACAACTGTAACATTTAACAGCTTAATCTTTACTCTAAGTCTGTAAAGATGGAACAGCCATTGATAAACACGTTCATTTCAGAAACAGATGTCACACCGGTCTGAGAATAAGATGTCAGCTGGTGCCCTCTTGTGGATAAGTGTGCCATTATATATAATAGAAAATGAAACTTTTAATCAAAACAAAACCATAGAAACTTTAACATCTCAGATCTGCACACAGAATTTGGACAGATGGTTTAAGAGTCTCTCATTATCCACCTGCAGTACAGGCAATGCCATTTACTTAGTTGTAAGCAGAATTTGCTACCTGGATGCCAGTATACAGCATAGCTCTTAATGTAAATTTTAAGTACAAAACTGAACTCATTCTTATCTGCAGAACCACAGTCTCTCTCCTTCAAAAAACGCCTATGGATTCATAGTAAAATGTAAAAGTGTCAAATGACTGGCTTTCAGAACTAATCACACAACCTTTTTCCAGGGTTTGGAAAAATTTCAACAGAATGTAGTCTTTTTAAAGAAACACCTTTCCTATTTACAAAGGAAGCATTCCAGTTGTCAGCCATCACAGAGAGGAATTGTATATGATCAGGGCATATGGGCTGGTGGAAATAATGCCCTTCTGATCAGCCTCATTGGAAGACATTATCAGACAAGATCTAGGTGTGATTTCCTGGAAGTGTGCAAAACAGGTGAGTGAAAAGCATAGATCCCTTTCAGTAAGAATACTAATTCAGTTTCATACATGGACTGTGTGGTGATGAACATCTGCAGACTATCAGCAGGGATCCTGTGGATGGCAAGGCGGCAGGTATGACAGCAGGCAGGATGCAAGCTGCAGCCCACCCCCTGCTAGAGCCAGAGCAAGTACACTTCTACTGTTTAATGTAGAACTGTTCCTTTGGAGTGCTTATAAAAGTGTATGCATTTTTAACTCTATTACTTGAAAATATTAAACTCCAAGTGTAGAATTAATCAAGTTGCGCAGCGTTCTACAGAACCAGCTATATAATATTTACATCTTAAATGTAAGGAAAAGATTGAAGGCAAACCTTGTACAATACTTTAACAGATATCAAAAGAATCACCATGTCATATAGCCAGAATCTAAACCTAAGACAGACATTTGCAGAATATTCTATTACAATTGTGCTGTGTGTGCCCCCAGTGGTAGCTAAAGACACTGACTTGCAATAAAGATACTAAACTGAAATACTAATCTGAAATAATAGTAAGTAAAAACTTAAGCAAAACTTCCCCATTCAAGCTGAGTAAAGCAACTATAATGATCATAAAGAATAGAAAGGCAAGGTAACTGCAATCTGTAATTTGACATTACACATTATGAACTGATAGAGGTTGTCTTTATTTTCATCTGTCACCCACAGATCTGAGTAGTTCCTGGGGAGTTCTATTGGCTTCAGAAAAATATTTTGATATTTTGAAATATATCTGATATTCTGAAATGCTTCTTACTTTGTACAGTGTTTCAAATTCTTACACATTATGATAATTAGAGTGCCAACAATGTAATTTGGGAATGCAAACCAACAACTATTATTTATCTGCCAGCCTTTCATGTCTCCCTTTCTAGCTGCTTTACAAAAGGACAGAAGAGCATACAAACCCACTGAAATATAAGAGCAATTTCATCTTTCTAAACATTATTTCAGATATCTAATTTGATAGTATTCCAAATTCCTTGTCCTATAACCACTTTGTTACAGAAATTCAAGACCTTTGCAGGAAGCGGTACATTTTTGACAACATAATTTTTTTTTCCAAGACAAATAACACATTTAATATTTTAAATATTTAGATAATCCAGATCAAATATTAGCCAGGCAGTTCAGTACAAGGCAGTTTCAAATATGAGGTTCTATGGGTTAAAACTTGCACTTTCCTTTGGCACTGAAGTTGCAGAAACAGTTTTTACCCTCGCATCAACACTGAATGCCCTAATTCCCTTTCCCATCATTCTTCAGAGCATGTGTTGTATAACTTAATAATCATCATAAACTCCTTAACTGGCTTTACTTGAATGATGATGGTGTGCATTTTAGTTTAATACAACCTTTTTGGGCAAAGGACAGTATCAAAATGAAAGAAGTCATCTCTCTAAGAATACTGTAGTTGCCAACAGAAAAATACTTAATACAAACCCTGAAAATTAGTGGATTTTTAAAATCTCATTGGAGAAGTTACACATTTCACTTACTGCTGTTGCTCAATAAAAATAAATTCTTGTAGAAAAGACTTGCCCATAAATGAGACAGTTGAACAGAAAGACTTGTGTGCCTATGAATTATAGTTCCGGACTGCTTATACTCTGCCTTAAAGCTGTGTATTCTTTCTCTGTACTTGTGCAACGCAATTATATTGGAAGGCCCTCTTAAAACTGGGTGATCTATTGGTTTAGGGAGCTAAAGATTAATTCCAGATGTAGTCATGCTCTTCTAGCCCTTCAAAAAGTAACTACTGCACCATCTGTTTTGTAATAGACAATTTCAAAGAGTGCCAAGGGAAATGTTAAATACATTGGTCAAACGGCCACATATACCTCACACACAGGAATCCTAGAGGTCACAGTGTCTCAGACAGATTCATATTTCCAAGTTTTTCTCTCAACTGTTCCACTATGGATACTCAAGGAACAGCTCTCCTTCCATCCCAAATAGGAGCATGTTTTCCAGATTATTACCAGTATTGACATGTATGATGCCAAATTCAGACCTGAATTCAGTGGAATTACTGGAATACACAGTGACATATCTCCTATACCTGCCTGACTTGGGGATCCTTGTAGATTATTCCAAATGGTTTTTGGGGTTGTTTGTTCATTTTTTTTTCCCTTGAGGGGTTGGGGTGTTTGTTTTTTCCTTCTTTTTCTTTGGTTTTTTTTTTCAAATGAACTCAGTAGCAAAAATTTAATGCTAAAATGACTTCAGATTTGGCTGGTTGCCCAAGGAATATGAAGGGTGCATGAGGTAATGAAGGGTTATTCCATGTCATCAGTGATAATTTTTATTTTCCCTAGTTATTTCAGGAAGCTTGAAGTAAAAGAATTTTCTTTGTTCTTCTAAATAAAGTCTTATGCATCAAAATCTCGGAAAAAAAAAAAGAGCACTCAAGTCTGATATCAACATGGCCTAAATTCTTCACAATAACAAAACTGGAGTAAAAAACATTCTCTCAAGATTTCCCAAGTATAAATCTGAACTTCAGAGCAGCAACTCATGATTTATGCCAAACAGTCCTGAGAAAATGTTTAAAATGAAAACAAAAAGAAACAGAAAATCTGCTAGAAATTAGACAATCACAATCTGCTAGAAATTAGACAATCAGTCCTAGAGAGACTTTTTCTCTGCAGTGACATTAGGTAAATCATTGGTAAAAAGAATTAAAGATTAACAACATATCTCCGGTTCAATCCACTCTGCTTTTCCCAGGGCATCCAGTCATATTTTATACCAATTCTTTTAATAAGTTGTTACAAAATTAGCTTAGGACTAGCAGACGGACTAGTGTACCCATTTAAGTATTGATGACTTTTTTGTGGCTCTCTCTATTCAACATTGCATGCAGAATCAGTGCTTTAGACTGTAAGCATAGTGTCTGGGCATATTCCAGCTACATCTAAAGGTTCAAAATTTCCTGATGGCAAGTAAGAAAGAAATTAGTAGGTAAAACATCCCCATCTACAATTCCTTAAAACTGAACTTCTTTAAGCTGCTATTTGGGTAGTGTAAGGAAATCCCACACATACAGGAAAATTTGCACTTTTTCAGTATTAAACATTATTAAAACAAAGAAAAGTAGTAAAGTGGAATAGGAAACACCTGTTTTGGAGGACTTCATAACATAACTTTTTTGAAATTGAAGACATCTGAAAGAAATAAATTCTGAAAATATACATATACTACATTCTGGCTAATGTACATATTGGCATGGGAGAATACACACACACCTTTCTGCTACAGCAAAGGCCCCATTGCTTAGGACAAGATTTAATTGAAAATAATAGACTCAATAAGTAACAGAACTAGATATTATAAATTGCAGATACCCGCATTCCAACCTAAAAGCTCCAAGAAGAAAATGGTGCCTGAAAGAAGGCTACAGAACAGGAAATATTTTAAGGGAACATCATATAGAGCTAGTCTATACAATAATGGATAGTTTTGAATCCTGATCGCTACAGAGCTAACGTATCTCCTCCAGAGCTATAAAATTATCTCTTATTTAATCTTAGGTAGGTATCTATACTCTCCCCTCAAAAACACCAAACAAGCGAAAGAACCAAACAATCAAACAAAATCAATCTGGATTAAACTCATTCTTGCAAACCAAGCAGTGTCGTTGTCCCACCTCTTGCTGAGGTTGATGTTCCTGGAAGATAAGACTTCCAGAATAAAGAGGTATTTAGGGAGAATTTTGTTTTTGCCACTAATACTACACCTCATCTTAATTCCTGGTTTTGATTAAGAACTTTTAACTACTTCCTAGCTGTTCAAGAACATAGATAATGGATCATAAGAGTCACAAATCATATTCTATTCCTCTGCTTTCTAGGCACATAATCTGCCTTTAACTAAATCATACAATGCAGAGCTGAAGACTGATCCACTCTTTGAAAAATACTCAAGAATTGGTTTAGGTGAGTTATTTCTTGGAGATCAAAGAAGGAAAATCCAGAAATTCAGTGTCAGTAACACATCTCTCCTTATTCCATAGTTGTCTTAACCCTAAATGTACAGACAAATCCTTCAAAGCTCACTGTTTTTTGGGCTGAGAGGCTAATTTTCTCCAGCTGAGGCCAGTACTCCTCCACTTCACTCTAAGAACACCTCTTATGGTACACCTTTTGCATGGGAAAAATGTGCCAGCCACTTGCTTGCTACTGGCTGGGTCATACACACCATGTCAAAGTGATCTATTCCATCTAAGATGTATAGATCTAAAATTACTCAGCCCAGAGAAAAAAGAAAGCAATTATTTTATTCATTTGACACATGCTGTGTTTAGGAGAGTTCAATTTGTAACACTAGTTAATCATTCACAAAAGAACACAGTTTTAAAAAGTAACTTATTTGTTCCTCGCAGCAGAGGATTAAGACACAATGTACTGAATAACTGGTGCAATACAGTTGCTCTGCAGAAATGATTGTATTTCTATATTTCTATCGCACACTTTTTGGAAAACATAATCACTTTAACTTTCATTGTGTTTGTAACTCAGAGGCAAGAATTATTACGCAGAAAGGTCTGCTTCCTTTCTCAGCCATCTTTTTAGTTCTTTGAGGTTTTTTTCTTTTTTTTTTTCCTTTTTTAAACAGACAGTGTTGCATCCAGCAAGGATTGATGTTCTTGTATAGAGAAGGGCAACAGAGCTGGTGATGGGTCTGGAGCACAAGTCCTGTGAGGAGCAGCTGAGGGAGCTGGGGGTGTTTATCGTGGAGAAAAGGAGGCTCAGGGGTGACCTTATCACTCTCTACAACTGCGTGAAAGGAGGCTGTGGCCAGGTGGGGCTGAGTCTCTTCTCCCAAGTAACAAGCAACAGAACAAGAACAGATGGCCTCAAGTTGCACCAGAGGAGGTTTAGTTTGTATATGAGGAACAATTACTTCACTGAAAGGGTGATCAGGCATTGGAACAGGCTGCTTGGGAAAGTGGTGGAATCACTGGCCCTGGTAGGGTTCAAAAAACCTGTGGATATGGCACCCAGGGATATGGTCTAGTGGTGAACACAGTGGTGCTGGGGCAACAACTGGACTCAATGATCTTAGAGGTCTTTTCCGACCAGCCCAAATTACAATTACTGACCATAAACTCTATGACACTGATGATATGAGAAATGGGTGTGCATGCCTTTACAACCGACTAGATAACCTGAAAGAACCAATCAGGTTCTGGAAGAATGGGTGTGGGAGTACATGTTGGAGGGGAAATATGTAGTATGCGGACCTCTGAAAGGTTTTATCTTCCTAGTACCTCACCCAATTGGAAAAGCAGGAGGGTGTTTACAATAAATGGAGGCTGTGTCTGCTAAAAACTGGAGAGACCTTAGGTGGGTATGCCCCAGTGGGATCTCCCTAGTTTTCAGTAAAGTCGATTTTTGCAGGACTCCTCTGTCTTGTTTGTGGACCCTGGGCTTTGGCAGCATGATTTTGTGCACATTGTTAATGGCTGTGGACTTGTGCCTTGTTTGTCTGCCTGGAGGAGCTCCTCCATTACTGTTGTGAGATTACGAGTTTCACCAGACAAACACTAGAGAAATAACCCTGGCCACCCACAAGGAGTAGTTCTGGCGCACAGTTATGCCGTGTGGAATAACTGCTGTGAGTCTCTCGGCAGCGCTTTCTACACACCCCGTGTCACTCTCCCCTCCCCGATGAGAGCCATCGCTCTCCCACCCTGCTGTCCTTCCATGCTCAGTTACTGCAGGCAGAGGTGAAACTGGCCCTAATCCTGAAATCCTGTGTCAGCATTGAAACGGATCCAGGGATTTTACACGCCAACTATACCTGTCCTGTGCATTTAGATGTTTAACACGTGCAAGGCAGTGGACGCGTAATGTTTGCGAACATCTGCAATCCCGATGCGCGCGGGGCTGCGAGTCCCCCTGAAAATCCGGCTTGTAAAGTGCCGTCCCCAACACTGCACCCTGAGTTTTGGGGCAAAGCCGCGGCATCTTCCACCTTCGCCACCACCCGTGCGGGGAAGGAACCAGCGGTGCCCGGCCCGACAGCGGGAGCGGGCCC
>VXBC01006794.1:61966-74948 GCA_013399945.1 Ploceus nigricollis | reverse complement strand
GGGCGGCGGGCGCAGGGCGCGGATCCGTGGTCGCTCACCGCCCCCCGCCCTATCCGCCTTTCCCCCGCTGTCCTGACAGCCGGGACAGGAGAGACGCGGCTGAGCCGATGGGCATCGAGAAAAGCCTGGGAAAGCTTTTTCTGGCGCTCTGGTTCCGGTTGTGTGCTGGTATTTTGGGAGCGTTTTTTTTGGGCAGGCCCCGCGGCCCTGAGCGTTGTTTGTTCCCCGGCAGGTCTCCGTGCTGTATTTCGCCAGGAGCGCGGAGCTGGCGGGGCTGCGCTGCGAGACCCTCTCGGTGCCACGGGAGATCACCTCTCTGCAGCTCTGGGAGGAGATCGTCAAGGTCCACCCCAGGTATGCAGCCAGTTAACCTTGAGGTGCACAAAGAAACGTGGATTTTTGAAATTTTTTTTGTAATACAAATTCAGTGTTTAGCATTGGGCTGGAACGCATAGCAGTACTTCAACAGCACAAAAACAGTGGTGTTACCTTCTTTTGGTAACCCGCACCAAATGTTTTGTGTTTTGCACAGCTGGAAGTGTTGTAGCTTTATGTATACACAAGGAAGGCCCAGGTGCAAGAGATGTACCCAGAACTGGGCCTGAGAGTACATGTGGCCCATTGTCCAGGGGGGCTGTGGTGTGGTAACCTGAAAACTACCGTGTTATTAGTCTGTGTAGAAGGTGAGATGTTGCAAGGTGGGATCAAGCCAGGACAATAAATAAGAAATAAATGATAATACGCGGGTGTTTCCAATTGCTTAGGTTAGAACATTAGGAAGTTCTTCATTGAAAGGATGCAAAGACGTTGGAATGGGCTGCCCAGGGAGGTGGTGGAGTCACTGTCCTTGAAGGTTTTTAAGGAAAGACTGGACTTTGTGCCATGGTCTGGTTGACATGGTGATGTCCAGTCATAAGTTGGGAGTTGGAACTTGATGATCTTAGAGTGCTTTTCAAACTTAATTGATTCTGTGATTAACTGTACTGTAAACCATTGGTCTGAGCCTATGGCACACTCTGCAGGGCAGGTCAGGAAGAGAAGTGAAGCTCCCACAGGCTTCCAGCCACTCAGCCCTGACACAGCAAATGTGTTCAACCACTTCAGTGCTCTGAAAAAGACCCACACCACTGCTGCTTGCATTTCATAAGGGATCTGGCCCTTAGAAAGTACTGTGTATGCTGTAGAGTTCTCAGCAGCATTGGTGCTCTTGGGGGTGTCAACAAAAATGTCCCCTCTGTTTAAAGCTGAGGGAAGGTGCTCAGTCCTGTCAAGAACGAGTCTGATGGACAAAGGTGCAACACCATTTTGGAGGGATAGAAGAGGTTAAAAAAAAGTAAGCTATAAAAGAGGTTGTGGTCCTCAGAATTTAGCTCAGTGCTCTGGAATTTCCATAACTTTGGACTTAGGTGTCCAAGTCTTCCTTTAGGTACAACCTTGCTTTAGTAAAATACTCTTAAACACTGTGAAAAAAAATGAACTATTTAACATTGGTATCTGTTTCCAAGTGAGAAACTCTTCACAAAACACTGGACCAGGGACCTTTTCCTCACAGAGAATTGAAATAAAGTGTGTTTGGGTGCTAGAGGCAGTAGGGAACGCGTATATTTTACTTTGGAGCTTTTTCATCTATGTCAGAAGCAGCAGCAGCACCGTCGGTCGTTTTCCTGTAATTTGTCAACTTTGTCCTTTTATGAATGATGACTTGAGGCAGTAGAATTTTCTGGAAAAACTCAATATAATTGTAGGGCATTGACCACAGACTTCTATTCACATTGCTAATGGATATTCAAATTGCAGCTTGAGCGTACTTGACAGTGCTTTTCTGTTCCACACATTTTCCCCAACTAATTAGCTTGCAAGGGACTTTAATTAGAGCCCGTCCTTCTAATGGGCACTTCAGTTTTATGGTAGTGCACAGTTCTTCAGTGGCTTGATTTGCTTTCATACAATCCCTCCCTTCAGTCTGTTCTCTGAATCAGTGCTACTGTGTTTTGCTCAGCCTGTGCCTTGACTATTGTCTATCTGGCTGGTAGGAAACAAGATGATTTTTACTTGTACTCTTTTGGTCTGCTTACTTGTTTCTAGGCAATACAGCTGAGCTGGCTGTGCCAGATTTTATAGTCTCAGACAAGAGCTGTTATCATGGCTGCGCCATCTGAAGTAAAATGCAATTCTTTTTTCTCCTGTCTTACTGCTATGGCCCTCATGCTTGCTCTGTAATTGCACTTAGTCATAGAAATGATTCCCTGCCTCATGATATCCGGAGCTATGGACTCTTGCACCAATATCTCATTTAAAAAATATGTAGAAGATCTGCCAGAAGACACATCACATTTGCTTTCTTAGTTCTGTGGCCACTCCTTATCAATAGCAGATTTCAGACCTGTGAGTACAAAAGACCCAAAGCCTCACAAAGTCTGAAAACACACAACAAGAGCAACTCTCTGACCGCTGAATCTTCATGAGATCTCATGAGCAGCATACCACAATGCTTCTTGGTGTGTAAGAAAATTGCTCCAGTCCTGCCAGACTGCATCAAGACAGTATTTCCATCTAATGCCAAATTGGATGGTTACTGCCTCTTGAGTTACCAACTTTTTTATTGTAAGCTTCTAAAGTGGGTGTGGTATGGATTGGTTTGTTCTGACATAGGCCTATGACAAATCCAGTTCCTGATTTCTGAAAATGATACTGATCTCATTTCTTCTTAACCATTACAAAAAAATCCAAGATTGGGAGGTGGGTGTTTGTCGTATTTTTGACATGTCTTGGAGGTGAAATTGTGTTAAGTCTCAGTGTTTTTTACCTCAGCTGCCCTATACTGTGCACCAGTTTGCTGTTTAATGAAATCTCATGGTTAAATGCAAACATTGCTTGGAAACCTATTTGTGCTCTTGCCAAACCCCTTCAGGCTTGCTCTCATCCGGGATCAAGTGGTATTTGCTGTTCGGCAGGAGTACGTGCTTCTTGGAGACCAGCTTCTGGTCCTGCAGCCTGGAGACGAGGTTGCCATCATCCCACCAATTAGTGGAGGCTGAACCTGCCCAGGTTCTGTTAGGTAGGTATCACTTACTGCCTAGTTTCCTGTGGAGTGTAATCCTGTCTAAAATACCTCATGAATTCTGTATGATTTTACAAGAACCTTTTTCTTGTTTAGGTCTGAAGATGTGATTACAATTCTCTCCCTCCACCCCAGTACTCTTTTGAGAAAATCCAACTGGTGTTTCCGTCTGGTGAGTGCAGTTGTGCTGAACAGAAACTATAGCCAGTGCACCAGTAAATGATTAACATGTATGCAGTAAATGCCATTTGCCAGAGAGGTCAGGCATTGCTTTGAATCTGGGTTTTAGGTCTTGTTACTCTTTCCTGGTTGTTTCTTTCTACCAGTGGAAACTTAGCTTGCTTAAACAAGATAATAATGAAAAATTTCTTTCCATTTTTTAACAGAAAAGACAATAAAGTAAAAATAATTGTCTGCTGCTTAGTAATTTTTTTAGTTTGTTGCTGTTAAAAAGGTGTCCTTAGAATAGCTTCATTTCTTTGCCTGCTTTCAAGTGCCAGTCCATCTATTCGCTGCAGCTTGTTCCATTGCTGCTGATAAAATTACTTCTCATTCTTAGGTGATCTGATGACTGGCTTCTACTCAGAAAAGTTAGAAGTGTCTCCTGTGTGTCTGTGACAGACTGATTGTATGAGGTCCTGAATGTCCTGGAGAGTGTACTCAACTTTAGGATTAGAACTCTAATCCATATCTATCAGAAATCTCTGTTTTAAACTGTTTGATTTGATGAGATAAGTAGGAGGGACTGACAATATCACCACAGATTTACCAGCACTACACAGTGGTCTGTGCTGGTTGAATGTACTGTTAAACCAGGGCCTCGGGCTAATTATAGTTTTATCCCACTGTACTAGACTTTCCTATCAGAAAGAAATATGTTTGCAATAAAACTAAGTCATTGCTTGTTATTTGCAGTTAATATTCTCTCAGCGAGGCTCCTGAGAAGTGAATTTTACATGTAGACTAGTCTTTTGGGCAAATAGATAGTGCCTGTGTTGTGCATAAATTCAGGCATGAGCACTGGATAAAAAGCAGTTGACGATGCTAGTGTCTCCAGGACCAACAACAGAGTCTGTTTGGTTTCAGTTTTTCTGTTGTGATATGGAAGAAGGCGAAGATGTGCCAAAAGATTTTATCAAGCTCAAGTCTGAAAAACTCTCTGTAGATGAAGTGTCAGAGCTGGTTGTTTCACCATGCTGTGGGGCAGTGTCTCTGTTCGTTGGTGAGTTTAATATCTGTGAGCTAGGTCACTGGATATGTTACTAGTCTGATAAATGTAACTTAGGTAGTCCACATCCCAGACTTGTAGTTCTCAAATAAATCAATTCCTGATCTGAGCCCTTTGTGTTTAGAAAACAGGTTCTGTATTAGAGCAAGACCACGGCAGCTCTTAAATAGCTGCTGTGGGCTAAAGTGGTGTGGGGCTTTCTGGCTGGTATGGCTATCATAGGACTGAACAAAATAGTAGCTTTGGAGTAGAGAACTGCCTGGGAGTTGTTCCCCTGTCCCCTGGGATACAACTTGTTCAGTGTGGGAAATGGAGTATTGTGGCTATGCCAACCATATCCACAGCTGTATGTGAGGTTCTGTAACTCCGGTTTTAATTGAAAGTGAAGTACTATTCTACCAATGGGCTGGTGAAGGTCAGGCTGGTAGCTCTGTACTGTGCTTAATGTACATGGCACACATATGAAACTGCTTTGTGCTTAAGCCTTAGTGCTACTAGGCTCCTAAATACTGGGCATTTAAAAATGACATGGGCAAATGCCATTATAGCACCTTAGCAGTTACCACAGACGATATCCCAGCCTTGGGCATTGTGGGCTACAGACCTGTGTAATGTGTAAACTAAGTGCTTCATTTTATAGTTAAGATTTATCTTGTTCAAATAATCTCATTATGCAGCCATGATGAGGGGAGGTTATTTATATTTGCACAGTGCTGACCTTGACCATAGCAAGAGATCCTGGGTTTTTACTCTGTATTAATACAATATATAATGTGTACTATAAAAATACAATATATATTCATTTACTCAGTGCTTTTCGTTGATAAATCATTTTTGTTTAGGTACTACAAGAAATAATTTTGAAGGGAAGAAAGTGATTCACTTAGAATATGAAGCGTATACTTCAATGGCAGAAACTGAAATAAAGAAAATCTGCAGAGATGTTAGACAGAAATGGCCTTCAGTCAAACATATTGCAGTGCACCATAGACTTGGGTATGTATGTCCAGACCCCATTCTTCTGCAACTAGAGTATCAATCCTTGTCTGCTGCATGGCTGTGCTTATGTTGTTGCAGAACCTGGAGGAGTGTTTAGAAACCATAACACAGCAAAGCTGGCTGCAGGATCAAGCTCTTGCTCTGGTGCTAAGTTTCAAAAATTTTGTTTTCAAAAATGTGTTTATTGGTAGGGTTTGCTGGAGTCCACACTTAGCCTGGCAGGATCTTTGATGCTGATGTGATGTTTTGAAAGTGGGGAGATATTTCTCTCCAGGGAAGAGGAGGCTGTTGGTTTATTTTGTTCTTTATTTTTTAAAGGTGTGAAGTTGGCAGGACTTTATTTTTTTCTTCTCTCTCCTGTTGAGGGGCTGCAGAATGTTCTTATTGTCAGATTTTAGTCTGTTTATGCTACAAAAAATCTGGAAGCTTGGCTGTGGGGCATAGTAATTGCCAGCTGTGCTTGTGGGAGAACCTCCTGTTGTTCCTTGAGTCTTGGATAAGCATTTTCCTTTTGATTCAGAACATGGAATACTAGTGTCTGACATACTCTTGGGTCTTCCCAGTTCAGGGAAGATTTCTCGCTGAAACTAGCAGGATTTGCAGAAATCCTGAAGGAACTTGGGATGTGATTACAAAGGGTAAATAAGATAAAAGGCCTGAGGGGTAGTTTCCATAGATTTCCTCTATAGTCAACAGAGAGGGTGGCTGTCATGAGGGCAGCTCAAGGCATTTAGGCTGAGATTTTTTCCTATGGACTGTGCTGAAGGAGTCTTACTATAGAGGGGGGATTGGGAGGCAGATTTTGGGAATGCTGCAACTGCAAGGAGAAACACAGAACCTTGTGCTTCTGTTATGTTTAACACAGCACACCAAGTAGGAAACTTGAGAATCTAGAATCAGAATTCATCAAAAATTTGGTTTCATTGCAAAATCTGCATAGTGTGAGGCACTTAATTTTTTCTTTCACAAATTCTTGTGCAAAATGAGATGATTTCTTAGGTTTTTAGATAAGAACTGGCTGTTCTAACTTGTTATTGTTCATTATTAAGCCAGCTTCCAGTGAGTTTCCTATGCATTGTTACAAGTTAACAATTTCCCCCTCTGAATTCCATAGGCTTAATTTTAAAAAAGAAAGAATGGAAGAAAAAAGCCTATGTCTGGTGGGTTCATTTATTCTGAAGTGTGGAATTCTAACATCTGGTGCTGATTTTGATTGTGGTTTTCTTTCTTTTAAAAAGTGTATAATCTTTTGGATGTGGTTTGACACTTGCTCAGTATGAATGAGTCAGGAGAGCATGTGGCCAGAGTACTGACGTGACATGGCTACAACTTTTGGGTGCTCTTGATGTTAAGTGTTAGCTAAAGCTGCTGTTGTTCCTCTTCTCTCCCTAGTGTGGTTCCAATAACTGAAGCAAGTGTAATTATTGCAGTCTCCTCTCCACACAGAGCAGAATCCCTTGAAGCTGTAATGTACTGCATCAACACCTTAAAAGCATCTGTCCCAATATGGAAAAAGGTATGTTTGGGGACAAAATCAAATTTAGGCCTTTGCTAGTCTTAGACGTCTGGGCTGCCTTAGCAGCATTCCAGGCAGTAGCAGCTGCTCCTGATGGGTTGTCAGTGTCTAGCACCAGTGAGTTTTCTCTATTGCAGCCAGGCCCATATATGACAGGGAGAGCATCTGGAAGGTTCTCCTGTACTTGTACCATCTTGCTCCTCTTTATTTTGGAGCCGTCCTATGGTGAAAGCGAAAGAGGCCTGAGCTGTCTTCTTTTGAGTAACAAAACTCAGTTCTGCAGAGGCTTGTGGAAGAATTTGAGTCAGCTTTACTTTGGACAGCATTGCAGTTTGGAAGTAAAAGGAGCATTTCTTGCTGTTCTCTTGGCCCTCATCGCTGTGGCCATGAGAATGCACTAAGCAACAGTGTGCAATGAAGGGATGAGCAGAACTCCCAAAGCTAGTATAGGCACACAACACTTTGTGGCAAAACCACCCCCAGTCTAGAAAGAGCCTCATTGTATAACCTCAGTGTTGCATGCAAATAATGAGCATTATCTCTGCCTTCTCTCCCTGGCAGAACTTGGCATGTGGTTAACAGTGATATTCCCCACATTGCTTCACTTTTCTGATACCTCCTTGAGGAGATGGAAGTTCTCTCAGAATAAATAATCAGGGACTCAGAATTTGCTGCTTAGGACTGGACTGCAGCTGGGTAATCCAGTCTGTCCTTAAGATCTCGTAGTAGTGTATTTAGTGTATTAATGTAATTTTTATTTTAATATTGACATTTTGTTACATCTAAATTCTCGTTTCAAAACAATGGTACAGTAGGTTAATGTAGCAGCATGAATGCTGTGTACTCTACAGCTATTACATAATTTCTTCTAGATCTCTTTGTTGAATTGACTTCAGCATAGGTAGGCCCTTTTAAACTCAGTGGGGATCAGCCTGGGGTTCAGCCAAGTCTGTATGTTCTAAGGGTGCTACCCTCTCTTCTGCTTGCCAGGCAAGTGCCGTGCATCCTGATGTGATCAGTAAATAATAGTGGGATAGGTATTGAGTAGTTTGGCCTGGTTTGTAGCTGTATGTAGCAGACTCACATTTCCCATTCTTTGTTTATATTACAGGAGATTTATGAGGATGAATATTCTTGGAAAGAAAACAAGGAATGCTTTTGGGCAAATTCAGAAAAATAATTGTACTCTTTTGAAAATAAAGTGTTACTCTTCCTAATGAGCATGTTTACCTTTGAGTTTTTACAGAGAATTTCTATGTTTCTAAACGATTCTAGCAGATGTTTCAATCTCAATAATTTAGTTTGGACTAAGTGAGATTAATGAGGATTAATTAGGGGTTTTAGGTGTCTTGACTCTCCTTTGGAATTGCCTTTTTGTGCATTTTAACATGGAGTCAGTTTTTAAAAGAATCTTCCCTAAAATTCTTTGTTGCAAGGTTTAGACTACTCTGTGATAAATACTGTTCTAATGCTTTTACCTTGGTAGTCTGTGTTCTCTGTTTGCGTGGGAGGTCACCACAGGACAATTGCCTTTTTTTTAATTTTAAAGTTCAGAGAGGTTTAATTTTATATGACTGCAGACTTAGTTTGCAAGCTTTATGCTATTTTGACATTCCTTTAATGTGAAAGCTACTTGAAGTAGATGAACTATTTCAGTGCAGACAGAGAAGCAAATATAAACTATACCCCAGAGATACTAACTTTTTAGTAGTGCTTATGTTCCAGTAGCTCTGTCTCATGGAGAGATTTTTACTGTGCAGCTGATATTACAAGTCCATTGCATTAAAAAAATGTGGATAGAGATTGATTCAAAGTTAAAGCTAGTGCTTTACCAGCAAAAAGAATTGCCTTAGCAATAACATGCCAATCTGTAACTACTTAATGATGTCTAGACAAAATTTTGAAGGTGACTTTTTGGTTGTGTAGTTGTGTGGTGCTGCAGGAAGAAAAACCAAACCAGACTATTATTACAAATACACAACTGTGGTGTAATTAGGTTCAGTAATTTGACTTCATATGTGTGGGGATTAAAACTCATCAAATGGAATAGTTTTTCAAAGAAAAGGGAGTTTATTGAACTTGCTGCAATTCATATATGCATTTATGTTCACATTTATGATTTAATCTTATTACAGTTTTTCTCTTGTTACTGTTTTGAAAACTAGTTAAATGAACTGACATAATATGCCTGGGTTTCACTGGAAATATCGGGTTACCTGTCCGAGCAAGGTAATTTTATTTGTTATTCTACTGAGCCATGGTAGTATTTAGATGCTAAGAGTTCGAAGTCCCATTGTGTATGGCATTTCTGCTAATGCTGAGAGGCAGTGTTATCTAGTCATCATTATCAGTGTAGACAAGGTAGATACAAATGAAGGAAAATAAGGAAAATTATTTGCTCACTTGCTCATATATATGTTTCTACATATATATAGTTATTTATAATCCAGATGCAAGGTCATACTCCTGAGTCAGAGCAATCTCAATCATAAGTACAAGCTGGAGGGAGAATGGATCAAGACTAGCACTGGGGAGAAATACTTGAGGGTATTTGTGAACAAAAAGCTCAGTATGAGCTGGCAATGTGCACTTGCAGCCCAGAAATCTGGCTCTGTCCTGGGCTGCATCAAAAGCAGCAGGGCCAGCAGGTCAAAGGCTTTGATTCTGCTCCTCTGCTGTGCCCTCAAGAGACCCCACTGGAGCACTGCATCTGGTTCTGGAGCCCCCAGCTCAAGAAGTTTTGCTGGAATGAGTCCAGAGGAGGGCCAGTAAGTTCATCAGAGGACTAGAACACCTCTCCTGTGAAGACAGCCTGAGAGCTGGGGTTTTTCGGCTTGCAGAAGGCTCCAGGGAAACATAAGATCACCTTTCTGTACCTAAACGGGGCTTATAATAAGTTTGGAGGTGGAATTATCGCAACAATATGTAGTGATGGGACAAGGGGGAATGGCTTTAAGCTGAACTTAGCTTAAAGGGTAGGTTTAGATCAGATACTAGAAAGAAATTCTTTACTGTGAGGGTGGTGAGGCACTGGCCCATGGCTGCCCAGATAAGCTGTGGAAGCCCCATGCCTGGAAATGTTCAAGGTCAGGCTGCATGGGGCTATGAGTAACCTGGTCTAGTGGAAGGTGTCCCAGCCTCTATCAGGATGGCTGCAACTGGATGATCTGTAAGGTCCCCTCCAACCCAAACCAGTCTTTGATTCTGTAATCATTACATCACACACTAGTGAAGCCTCAGCTGTATATTCCATTTTATTGTGTCTGCAACAAAAATCTACTAACTCCTTCTAGCAGCACAAAGTAAAATGAGGAAAGTAGGTGATGATCTTTTTTCCCCCAGGGATTTTAATCACTTTTAATACTTAGTTACTGTATCTGAATTAAGTAAATTGTAAGGAAACATAGAGCTTCAGGCAGAAACATCATTTAACTGTGCTTATTAACTTATTAATGTACTTTCCTCAGTGTAAGTCAGTACTTCATATGCAGGACAGCCGCTGATCCTTGCATGCTTACAGATACACACTCTACAAACCATGTGGGCCCTACTATCTAGTCAGAGCTGGTCAAGTACAAGACTGAGCTTTCCTTTATTTTGGAGGTTGGAGAGAAGCCCTCTGCTGTTTGAATGTAATTTTTCCTGGGAATTGTACAGAATACTGAACACAATTACTTGCTCTGTGAAACAATTATTTTTCACTTTAGAAGAGAAAAAAATACATGAACTTTTTCATATTTGGTGTTCATTTTTCTATGTTTATGTTTGCTGTCACCATGCAACTAATTAGTGTATTAATTTCACAAAAATAAATGTTCAGCTTGTTTTTCAGTGGATATTTTATGAATTAAGTAAAACTTATGCAGTGGTTCCATACTAGTGTTGTGCTCTGATACAGAAAATCAATGGTATATCAATGGTATATATATTGTTAAATTCCACTTGGTACCCCTGATCAGGGGCAATTCCTGAGTTGCAGTAGTGTCTCTTTAGTGCCTTTCTAGCACTGCAGTCTCCTGGAAGATTTTTCCAGGGTGACCTTAAGTGCACCTTCCCCATCAGCAATGCAGCTGGGAAGGAGGGTGCAGAAAAGAAGAGAGAATAATTGTGTACTTCCCCACAGTGACCAGGAACAATGAATGGAAGAGATGTTGTACTGAGTCACAGCTGAGTGTTACAATGTGTGTATGCTGCCATGGTAAAGACAATGAAATGTCATTTTTTGTCCCTAGCTGTGCATGAGGCAAGTACTGCTTTGTTCTGGAACAATGATATATCAGTCTTGTGTAACTTTGAGTTCTTCAGCTGGCATGTAAATGCGAAATGGAAATGTTTCTGGGAGGGATGGTGTGCTAATTAGAGGTAAAATGTATCTCACTGAAATTTAAGTCCATGCTCTGAACTCAGTATTCTGTCTCCCTCTGTAGGGCTACCCTCTCTGCTAGGGCAGTATTACCATAAGAGGGCAGATTACTGTGTTCTAAGAGAAGTGCTTAGGATGTGTCTGAAGTGACCCAGAAGTGTTTCCAAGTTGCCAGGCCAGGGGATGAATCCCAGCGGTGTCTCACTGTGTGTTAGGAAAAGATGTGGCTGCGTTTGTCCTGCTGTCCACACATGCAGAACTACAGTGCTGGATGAGGGCTACTCTGTGTTATGGTGAGGTCCATTGAGTGGGATGATAGACAGCTGCAGATCTGTCTATCTCAAGGAAGACCCAGCTTTCTGGAATGAGTCCAGTTGTTTCTCTTCCTTGTCCGTAGGGAAGGCTAATCCCACCTCTCCATGAGACTGGCTGTGTTGAGTTGGTGGCTCTGGTACATAGAGGGATGTTCCCAGACACAAATGCTGCAGACGCAGAGGGTCACCGTGTGATTCCTGTAGAGATCTGCCAGATGAGGGCTGTCTGTGGAAGTGCATGTCTTCAGAGCAATAATTTGTCCTTCTGAAAAGATGCCTTAGTCTTGGCTGGCAAAATTTGAATACACTGATCCACTCCTTTGTCTGGCTGAACATCCATATACCAGCACTGATTGATTTTAAGAGTTTCCTTTCCTGATTTTGAGCATTGTGCTCTGCTCTCAAGAGAAGCTCAGCCTGATGCATACGATGAAAACAGCAACTGATGGATTGTCATGGAATAACAGGGCAGGGGAGGAAGCGGGTTGTCTTATAAGGGGCCTACCCAGGAGATGGCAGCCGAGAGATGGCTGAGCAGGAGAAGCAGCTCCTGGCCCACTCAGGTGCTGGCTGTGCTGGGAAATACAGGCCCATGCTTTGGCTGTTGCTCATGAAAGTGGCACTGCTGCACTCAGGAATGAAGCTTTTAGATTGCTCAACTTTGAACTAGATTTTTGGCCTTTCTCTCTGCTCACTTTATGCACAGCTGTTCCAAGTAAGTTGTAGTTTTATAGAGTAGCACATTCATTTGTTGCTTCAGAAGCATTAAAAAGAAAGAATTGCTGAATCTGATTATTAACAAATTGTACGTTAAAGCAGACAGTGCTGCCGTTTCCCTTTTAAAATGCTGTGAAAAATAGTCTTGAGCAGTAAGTGCCATTAAGTACAATTAAGTGTCCTGTGGAGGTGATTGAAAAGAGTTCAGAATAGATTGATGACTATAAATTACCAGTTTCTTTGAGTACCTTAGGCCAGTTTTTTGAAAAACAAACACACCATGAAGTTTGATCATGTCAACTTATCAAAAACTAGCATCCTGATTTATCTTTATAGCAGTTCTTTTTATAGCAGTTCCATTTTGACTGTTTTAAGAGGCAAGTACATTTTAAAAACTGCTAGCATACTAAAGCCTGTGATTGCTTACAAATAATTGACCAATTAACTGAGAACAGAAAGGTTCACTTAAAATGTAGGACTCAACTTCTTTAAAGCTGTGAAAATGTACACTTCATTTACTTTCACAGGCAATAAAAAATTGAGGCAGTTAGCTATAGATTTTGAGATGCAGTTTCATACCTTCATCTTTTTAGTCTTTAATTTGCAAGCTTTTGTTGTAGTTCAGTTTTGGATGTACTTTAACCCCAGTCAGCAACTCAGCCCCACCCAGCCATACACTCACTCTGCCACTCGTGGAATGGGGGAGACAACAGGAAGAGTAAAAGTGAGAAGTCTCGTGGATTGAGATGGAAGACAGTTTAATAGGGAAAGTAAAAACTGCTCA
>VXBC01006794.1:26287-61940 GCA_013399945.1 Ploceus nigricollis | reverse complement strand
TCATGCAAGCAAAGCAAAATAAGGAATTCGTTCACCACTTCCCATTGGCAGGCAGGTTGAGTCAACCCCAGGAAGGCAGAGCTCCATTGCATGTGACAGTGGCTTGGGAAGACAGAAACCAAATACTCCGAATGTCTGTGGTTAATTGTGGGCAGTTGTCACATCTCTGTCCCTTTCCCATTTTCCTATGCACCCGCAGCCTCCTCGCTGGTGAGATGGGGTGAAGAGCAGCAAAGGCCTTGAACCTGTGAGCACTGCTTAGTGACAGATAAAACATCCTTGTGTTATCAACAATTTCCAGGACAAATCCAAAACACAGCCCCTTACTAGCTACTGTCAAGAAACGTACCTCTGCCCCAGTCAAAACCAGCACATACATAAGTCAGTATATAAGGAATCTGGCTTGTAATTCTGCAAAACACTGAGACTTGCTGAAAGACAGAACTTTGTGCCTTAAGATTAGGTTCATCTGATACTGTATGATGGAAGTGTTAAAATTGGTAGCCTACCTGAATGTTTATGTACCACTGTTAAAAGTATGGAGGAGTTGGAAGTGGAAATAAGTTGTTCTGTGAAAGTGTATAGTTTACAGGTGGTAGTTTCTGACAATATTGTCTTCCTGTTATCTTTCTATTCATAGCCAAGTTCCTCCCTCTCTTCTTTTGCCATATTGTTCCTGCTGAAAAGTTGAATTCAGCTTTTCCAACATATGGTGGGGTGTAGCCAGAGCCAGAGTCATGACTTGCTACTGCTGACCAATTCTGTAAATAGATAAAAGTGCAGAGAGTGGTAGAATAATGTAATTTTAGATAGCAGTGATGATAAGCCCATGTTTATAGAAAGGCCTGGCCATGGAAATGTTTTAACACCATCTACTCAGCTAGAGCGTTCCAAATATTTTGCAGTAATGTGAGCTGGGTTACAGTACAGTGCAGCTTACTGGTAATGTCACACTCCAGACTGTGATCTGCAAGACTTCAGGTGCAGTGTCTTTGTCTACCTAGCAGAGTCATCCCCTTAGGTTCTCAGTGTGTGCTACTGGGACAAAGCCATATTTGGCCCCATTTTATGCTTTTTCAGTAGCATTGCTTCTCTTTAGGGTGCTGTCTAAAAATAAATGAGTCTGTGTTCAGCAGTAGTCTTGGGTTTTATTGCAGTAATGCTGCTAGGCCCTCAGACAGGCCACCACAGTGATACAGTCCCTGCTCCCATAGAGCTTACATGCTAGCTTTTAGAAGTCAACTTTATTATAAATTCTGTTGTATATTCCAAATTTATACATAGGCTCATATGAAACCAACTCAGATTTTGGACTTGATTCCAGTACTTCAGGAAATCAGCAGCTAGATTTCAAGACCAGAATCAGATATAACTTGAGTTTGCTGAAGGTATTGCTGACTTTTCTTGCTGCAAGCACAAACAGAAGTACATGCTGAACCTCAAAATGTCAGGGTATTTAAAACATGCTGCTTAAAAAAAGTAAATTAAGAAGAAGAAAAAAAACCCAAACCCTTGCACACAATACAAAATATACATAATATTTCCAGTATTATTTGCAGCTGTGCCAACTTAAAAGTGCAATAGACTTACCCATTACAAAAACTGAATTATCCATTTAAGTATTAATTGTAAAAGAAAAATAAACTAGTAACTTGGAGTGGTTAGGATACAAAAACCTTACCCATTGCTATGTCTCCCCTTTATTTTGGAAAAGCAGTATTGTGTCCAGGCTGGGAAGGAGAATTATGTTGTCCATGTCAAAATATAACCCAGTGAAGGCTAGTGAATTGAATCATTGCTACCTGATTGATAAACTGTTAAATCCCCAAAGAAGTTGCATATTGGATATTGAACTGTACCTCCCACCAAAGGCAGAAGAAGGAAATCTGGGTCAATGCCTGAATTGCCCTGGCAGCACCAGAAACTGAAAATTCTACCATTTGGTGTATTGTGAAATTCCCCCTCTGCTCTGGAGTGCATGACCCTGATTATGTAGGAGCTTCCCACATACATGGCTGTAGGGGTTATTTTTTTCTGCACAAGTTTATATAAGAATTGAGGCAGACGAATTTTTCCTTTTTACTCTCAGAGCATTTGCCCTCAAAGTTTCTAATTACAAGTCAGGAGCTTATTCTTTAGATTTATGCAATTGCTATTTTTTTCCCCACTTTTTAAATATTTGTTTTGGTCACAGACTCAGCTGATGGCAAGAATCTTGTTTGATAATTGATACAGGAATCTGAATTGTTTTTCAGAATGTTAGAAAAACCGCAACAAAATGTCCCAAAACATAACATTTCATAGATACAAAATAAATTCAAAACACATATAAAACTACACTGAGCATAATCCAGCTGTTGCTGCAAACAAAGCTGTTATTTGCCAAAGAGATGGTTGGCTTTTGACTGATTAGCTATTAAAAAAGACTGAGTAAAACTTTCAAACGTGCTTAAGCCTAGTCCCTCAGAAAATAATGGAAAAGTGCCTAAGCATAATTAAAATCCAGCTTTGGGGAGAAGAAACCATGACTTCGTGTTCTTAATCAGGCACATTTGCATGTTTTACTCTTCAAGTAAATCACCTCAAGTTGGAAACAATCTCACTGGCATGGCAGCATACATACGAAAAACACACACATCTCTCACAATCAACTGAAGTGTAACTGCCAGGCATGAGAGAGAAAGACAGGCAAAAGGCCAATTCCCCTGACTGTTACCAGTCTTACAGCATGGGCCTTTACAGGACCGAGCTTTCATTATAACCAGGCAGCGTAACAGTATGTGATAAACTTGAGGTGTGTAATCAACACAAAGTCACCCAAGTGTTGTGCTTAGAGCTCATTACAGAGCACTACAGTACTTCACCATATAAAACATAAGTTAACTTCATCAAGACATGAACAGGTAGGACCAAAAAAAATGTGACAGGTAAGGAGGTTGTACTGAACTTTGGTCTCCTGGAGGGCACTGAGATGCTAAAGAAGTGCAGTAAACATTTTACAGAGCTTAGATCTTCACTATCCCCTTTTGTAACGTGCATAATTCCTCAGTCAGCTATCCCCTGTAGTTCACTCTATGCTCTTAGTCTTGCAAAATCTTTCAGTACAGAATTAAAGGCAAGATCTTGACTGTCTTTTCTATTTATCTCAAAAGCCAAGCTGATATCAGAGGGACCGAGAGTATAAAGGCCAGCGTAACAGTAGTGGTAGTGCTTCTCAAGATGAAAATGAGTAATAACATTGCAGAGAACATGCTGTAAGTGATTATGAAATTCATATTTTCTTCTCAGGGAGAAGGTATGCATAAGACAGTTATACATACCATTTGGCAATACTTCCACAAAACAGTATCCTTCAGTAATTTAGTTGTGACCTTAGTGCAAGAAATATGGTGAACTTTTGGAAGACTTTGCCCAAGCAGTTGTCCTGTAGCACCCAGACAGACATCTTCATACACAGTTCCCAGTTTATAGATTAGTTAAAGCAAAGGTTTGCTGGTGGAAATTATTTTTCTAAAACAATAAGGATGGAGCTAGTCAATGAAAAAATGACTTTTCTTCTCCCAGTCTGGAAGCAGTGTTCACCACACATTCATCATCAACTTAATAGAAAATGTCCTTTAACACATGTGGTACTTGTCAACTGAATTACCAACTGATGCTGTTCCACAATAATCTGAAATAAATTCTTCTGTTTCACTCTGCAGTGGATCAAGAGAAGGGCTGCTGGAACAGTATGTTACTGTATACTCCGGACCTGCCAGTTCTAAGGGTTAAGTTTGTTTGAAAGGCAAAAATTTACAACAAAAGGCATTATAAATCATTTTTGAAAAAAACAAACTGTCCTGCAGTTACTCTTACAATAGAGCAGAATCTGTAAAATATTTCATCTATAAAGACACTTTCATTAAAAATGTTTAAATGTTACTAAGCTTTAAGGCACTCCAGCTGAAGAACTGACTGATCACAACTACTATTGGTGGCTCAGATCTCCTCTTTGTCCATGTAACTCATCTTCAGTCTTTGTCCTTTGTGAGTTCTGCAATTTCATCCACATCTTCTATATCCTGTGTCATTTTCTCGTACTGTCTCTTGAAGAAGCCAAGCTGTGAGAAGTATTAAAATAACACCACATTGCAGTCAGTCACTGATAATTCATTACTCAGCAAAACTAAATACTGTGATGGTAAAAATGCACATGTGTACATGCATACGCTATAGAGTGATTTGTAGACAATTCCTGCCCCTAAATAAAATGGGGTGGGCCCTAAACTCCTACCTGGTGCAACTAAATGCTAGAGCAGCAGTGCTGATTAGCCAGTTTTCTCCCTGCCAAGATATAGACATTTCCATGATGCCTTGGTGTGCCAAGGAGCACTTCAAACACTAATGCCCTGGCACACAGAAAAACTTTCCCCTTTTTCTGTGTAACCTTTGTAATTTACTTTTTGCCTCTGCCCTGTTTTTTGTCTGGTTTTTTGTCTGTTCAATATATATTCTCTATCACCTTGTTTGTAATCCCCACCCTTGTCCACTGGGAATATCATGGGTGTTCAGAGCCCAGATAGGATATTATGGAAGGAGGCAGACAGTTTTGAAAGGAAAAAGTAAATGCCACAGCCCCTGTTTTCAATGATTGGCAGCTCATTTATCATCTTCATGTTGCCGGTTTCTGTAAGGACTCATTTCATAAACCCTTCTAAAATATGTCAAGGGTGTAATGTCGATGCAGTATTATTCATACCACCAAACTGCAGATGTGGTTTTGTTTCACACTAGAGAAGAGACATTCCAAAGAAAATAGCCCAGATTTATTTATCCCTTTCTCGTTTTAGGATATAAGTACCTACTTACTTTCCACAAAACAGCAACCAGTACCAACAGCAAGAGGAGTCCAGCCAATATGCTGCCAATCACAACACCTACTGGTACCTCAGCTTTCTCATCTGGCTTCATTATTGTAACTGGGATCTGAAAGCAGAGAGATTGTGTCTTAGGGGCTAATGTTAACTGCAAATAAGGTAGAATTTGTAAACCAAAGATCAAGAATGCCTGGACTGCACATATTCCAGGATGAATGACTGGAATACACCAAGCAATGACAGCCCTCTCACTGGTGTCCATGGGTGCTTGGCTACACTGTGGCACACAGCAAT
This sequence comes from Ploceus nigricollis, assembly GCA_013399945.1. Lineage (NCBI taxonomy): Eukaryota > Metazoa > Chordata > Aves > Passeriformes > Ploceidae > Ploceus > Ploceus nigricollis. The sequence continues at coordinate 56,787 of VXBC01006794.1, read as the reverse complement.
GCCAGCCAAGGACTAGAGACCCTCATCACTCTTGGCCATGCATAAAAGGCAGAGAACCAATCTCTCCTGCCAGCTGCCTCTCCATTAACAGCAGGCCTTTCAGAGGCTCCACACACCATCACTGTGTAAACCAGCCATGTTTACGTGAAGGAGGGGAATAGCCTGGTGTACAGCCCCAAAATCAGACTGCTGGAGAAGCACTACTTTTCACCAAGTGTTATCAGAGCCCATTATCTGTGCTTGGCAGCTGTAGGAGGCAGTACTAATCACTGAGGCCAGACACAATCACATCTGTTGAAATTCCAATCTTCCTGCTGGGCAGGTACCGCAGTCTCCTTTGTCTGCTGTTCCTACCGTCTATGAAACCACTAATGACTTGACAGATCTCATGGTGATCTGTGTTCTCCTGGGTCAACTGCATGAATTTGCTGCAAGATATATAGGTCAAACAGGAGCACCTCTAGCACACCTACATTTCCTGAACCACAAGCAATACCAGAGAGCTCCCAGAAGAGCATAGAGTGTCTGGAAGTTAGTTTTCAGGTGATACTCTATCTAGCTGGATTAGGTATAACCAAATATATAATTACATGTAACAGAGTTTCTTGGGGAGACATTGCTGTAATATTTATGAACTGTCAAATTTTTGGATTTAATCTTGGAAGAACATGCAGTTAGATGAAAGTTTTTTTCCTTCCTGAAACATGATAAAACAAGTCACACTGGTTTATTTTCTCAGGATGGTTGTTCAGTGCATTTGTCTGGAGTAATTTAATCTTAAGCTTTCTGGGAAACTTGCACTGGACTGACATTTCAGTGATTTAAGTCATTTCTGTTGGAAGGCTCCAGTGTTGTGCTGGGTGTGGTTATGTGTATTCATTTCACCAAGGCAGGATGGCTTTGTGTATTTTCTAAGTGAATGGCCATAGTGATGATTCTAGCAGGTTAACATTCTGGCCTCCAGCTGGCAGTCCTTTCCAACTTGGAGAAAATGTGAAAGCTTTTACGTAAAAATACCTAAGCAGTTTCCCCACATAGCGTCACAAGGCAATATTCATTTATTTGGCTAAACAACAACCCAGTTCATCCAATGTAAAAAGCCAATTTCATATATGCAGTTTGCCTAGTAATGCTTTCCCCATTAGATTAACAGTGAAGTGGCACTATTGGAAAGGAAAATTGATGCCTAAGAACAGATCATCTTTCCTGAAGTTAAACTGTGATCAATAAGACACCATGAGACTAGGATTCAGTTCATCTGATGTTTATCTACAGCATGGTTCCTTGACCCCCAAAGGAGGATAGTTTTTCTTAAGAGCCTAATTCACCCTAGTTATTTTCAGGATCAAATTTAGGATGAGATGAACTGCATTTCAGAAATACCGGTTCTTTCCAGGGACTTGGGTATATAGAATATGGATGACTAATGCAGATTTTAAATTGTGAATCCTACCACATCCATCTAAATGAACAGGGTAAGTAGGGAAATAAGCTCTGTTTGCTTCTGTACTGTCCTGTTCTCAAGGGAGTGTGAAGGGCAGACTGGGTATCCCTCTTGGCCTGACAAGAAGTAAGTACAGTGCTGGGTACTGACTCCAAGTGTCAAACTGACTGCTCTAGGGAGAATGTACCTCCACAACCTGGCACATTTACCAAGACTTCTCATAGGGCGATAGGTTGTTGAGTAAAGGTCAGGCTGGAAGTCACGAAAAGCCACTTTGTTTCTGAGGAACCCTGTGGATAACTTTCAGGGTCTGTTCAGCTACTGCCTCAAAGGTGTAGAAGTCCCAGCTGCACGTGTCAATGGCTGGGGGAGGAACTGACTTTCATTTGTCAACTATCATTTGAATAATTAAATTCTAGTTCTCCTGAAATTGCCAATAGAAACTTCTGGTAATGTAGATTTGGCAGTACCATGCTTCAAATGTGGAAAAATACTTATTAATACATGGTTTATGAGTTACCTAAAAAGCCTGTGCAATTACCTGGAATATTTGTATTGTATAGTAATGAGTTTCATATCCTAACAGAAAGAATACCATGCCAAACTGAAGCACTCAGAACACTTCAAATATTGGCATGTAATTTTTCTGTGAAAACCTACTTCCTTTGTTCTTCAGGTACTGGAGGTTTTACTGATTACTAAACAGCTTATTCAGAGGTTCTTCACAAGAAATAGAGTGATCCATGGGAAACCAATGATTAAAAATGGTATCGGATGATGATCGTATCACATGGTGAGAGAGATCAATCTGCAACTGCTTTTGTATACATTTAGTTTAATTCTCTATTGCTTCTGAATGGGCTATGCTGCACATTGTTACAGATATTTGACTCATTTACTAATTTGCATTTTGCTTTTTAATGGCCTTGGTTATTTTATGGATAAAACAGGCTATTAAGTCCTGTAAAAATAAATCTGAAATTAGTACTACAAATGGAAGGGTGTTCCTCTCAAGACAGAGTAAGAGAATAAGGTGTCCTCTTTTATTACAACAGTACCACAGTGCTACTGTATTCTTCCTGAATTTTTATGTTTGTGTATAGCAAATAGAAAGCTTGGAAGAAGAATTCAGTACTAATAAAGCAGTGGTATGGAGACTTCTCTTGAGATTAGCTGTGTCCACATTGTCCATATGACAGCTATTCCAAATGCTAAAAATATTCCACATTCCTTTACAAAATAGATTACTTTCTGGAGACCTTTGTCAAACATTTGTGTAGAAACCTCAAACAATACTCTTATAGAAGTAAGTAAGACTGTAAGTCAGATTTGTGAACATGTTTCCCAGAGCTCATTTATCTATAACAATGAATTCCATTGCAGCAAGAAAGCCAAATCTTGATCTTTTCATGAACAGAAAGCTATCTGAATTTCAGAAGTTGCTGACTTTTTCTCAGAGTTCTACAGTTTATTTGAGAGCTACAGGTTTCAACTATGTCTGGTTTATATAGCAGTGGGCTGAAATAAAAACATTTTAATAACTTAAGGAACTTGTGTATAGTCAAAAAATACATTAGTTCAACTTAATCAAGTTGCTATGTACTCCTAAAGGACACTGAAAATTTAATACTATCACTTTAATACAGTCAAAGATAGAGAAGTTGAAAAAATATACTTATCTATCACTTACAGTTAGGGTATTCTCTCCAATGATAAATAACTCAGGGTTATTTGTATCAATTTTTGCTTCTGCAGAGAGTTGTAATGTCTGGAAAATTAACTGAAAGAGAATATTAAAACAACTGTAAAGCTCTGTTATAGGGCAACTCAATTAAAATGCAGATATTCTAAAATAATTCTATTGCTTTGAAATGAAGACTTCGCAGCCAGAAAAGAAAATCATAGTATTAAGAAAACTAAAATTATTCTAATATTTTTTCCCCAGCCAACATGTCAATCAAAATAGTAGTAGTAATATATCAGTAATCCACTTAGCAATGACATTGAGGACCTTGTTTTTCTTTTTCTTTAATGTACAGTTCAAGCAAAACAGAAGGAAATATTTACGTAACCCTTTTTATAGTTATTTCAAAGCTGTCACTGCTGCTAGCAGGGAAGAGATGGAGGGAAATAGCTGTGAGAAAAGGAGACACGGGAACAAAAGAGAGATGGGAATATATCTCTGGCCTTTGAAAGAAATGGAAACTGGATGTTCTTTTACTTCCCCCCGCCCTTACTTCTATCCAATGCTTATGTTTTTCCCCATTTATTTTTTCCTTTTACTATGTGTTCTCTCCACGTCTCAAATTCTGACATAGCTCTCTCAGCTTAAACAGAGAAGATGACAAAAATCTTAAGCCAATTCCTATTTGAAAAGAGACATTGTGCCAGCCCCTACTTCCCTCTGTGGATGTACTGGGAGGAGAGGTGCATGGCTGTGTAGACGCTGACAGTTCACTGCTGCTCTTCCACAGCACCAGAAGGAATGGCCTCAGGTTCATGGCAGCACAGGACCACTCTCTCCAGCTGACCCAAAGGCAATGCCTGCTCTGCCATTTTGCCTCCTCAGCTGTTTTTCTGTGGCAGGGCGAGGTACCGTGGGCAGTTGTGGGTCTGCAGTGGCCAACACACTAAACTGACTGGCTCTGCAGTGTGAGTTATTGCATCCCTGCACTGCAGCCATCTGCCCAAGTGGTGTGTCCTGCACACCTAAAAGTTTAGAAACACACCTGAGCACTATTCAAAGCACCTCAATTTTTAAACACATCTTTCTTTTTGCTTAGCAGGTACTGGCAAGCCTGCTATGCCCTTCTTGGACAATGGCTGATTGCCACTAAATAAAAAGGCTGATGATATACATGATTGAGTGAGTGCTCGCAAGATTATTTGTGCTGAATTTTGACAACCAAATAGAAAATTACAAAATGGGAGATGCGAGGAGAACTGACACATGAAGTTTCCTTCCCATCAGCCAGTGATGGTGAACAAACCATTCCCCCTCACTTTTTTGTGAGGGTAGTAACCTTTTGCTCAGGTCTCTACCTTCTGCATACCTAACAGCATTAACAAATGGTCTTGACCCAGCTGATGATTAGAAAAATACAAACGCTAAAGACAGACAGATGCTTTTTGTCGCACACTTCCGTAACACATTTAACACTATCAACCTGACCTTTTAAGAGTTCAATGCTGGAGCTGACAACAGCCCTGCTGTTAAATGTCAATACCTGCCACAAGAATTGCCAGACACACTAAGGGGACTGCATCATGTTCCTGACACGTTAGGCAAACCCAGGACTCCAAGATCGTTTGGTTGGTTGCCTAGCTAAGAAGCAAACATGGTCTAACTGCAAAAGTCTGGTAACTCATGATGAGTTATATCCTGGAGGACACATGATGATTGAAAATAGGCTGAGATATTGATGTTTTTTTAAAGCATCCTGTAGATCTCTAAGCAAGGACTGTTTATTTGACACCTACCCTAATAAAGACAAAAAATCAATTAAAGACATTTTCCACACTTTCTCTATCAAATAAAACTGGCAGCACTAACAGGTTTTGGTATTTTGATGTGATTTAAAATGATCACGATGTAGGCTGTGATGTTCAAAAGCTAAAAAGCATGATTATTTTACAGACTATGATGATACTGTGCTCTGCTGTCCTACGATGATTTTTGTGGAAACTGTAGTTCCCCTAGAACTACAGATGTAGGAAACATTTTTTTCAGCTGTGAAGGTTGCATTATCACAGCATTTTCTTAGATTCTGTGCTGGACTGAAGTTTTATCAGCTCTGTTATGCAGCCTCACTACTTTTAGGTTCAAGTTTTCAATCTGGAAAAACACAAACCAATATAAAGTGAAAAAATGTCTTTCTAGACTGTAAGGTCTCTTTGAACTTTGAAAAATATCAGGAGTTTAAAAATACTTGAGTATTGGATCCTCCGTAAAGATGCAGCTGATACTCACGGCAACAAAGGTTCCATTCCAGATTTGGGTGGACACGTTCACAAAGTACTCTCCCTTCAGTGCAATGTCTTCCAGTTTGCATGTGATGGTACTGCACTTCACGTTCTTACAGTTCTTCCAGGGGAAACAGCAAGAAGAGGCAACAGCATGCATTAAAGATACACTTTAAAAATATTCTTGCAACATCCAGACTTTTTGCCCTTGCCTTTGCTGTTCTGTGCATACAAATTAAGTGCTTGCAGGCTGTGCTAAAGCAGATGCAGTATCTGTGAGAACATCCATAGGCTGAGCTCCTGCTCTGTAAATGAGGAATGCCACCCCATCACAGCTTTCCTCACAAGTACAGCGATGGGCTCAGAAGGTCAGCTCTGCTTCCCTCAGCTCAGAAGGTCCTGCTTACTGCAGGCCTGGGTTTTACTCACCAGTTCTTTGGAAGCTCTGAAGTTCTCTTTCATGAAAGATGGAGAATAAGGTCTTTTCCCTATTTGCAGTGGATTTATCTGAGCTTCACAAGTAACACCTCTGGCCTAGGAAAGATGGCAGGAATGAGACTGGATGACATGCTACTCGGGAGTTTAAACTCATAATACTATATATTTCTGGGCTTAGATGGTGGCGGTTGAAGGCTGAAGTGTGAACACTGATTTCTTTAGGAAAATAAAAGTATGTGGTTTTGGTCAGAAGTAAATAATTCTTATGACACTTTTTTTTCTTGTCCCTAGATTGACCTGAAGGGTTTTTCCTCATCTAAAAATTTCATTTTTACAATAACTTTCTCTGGAACTTGGAGAAGGACCTAATTGAAGAGATCCAGATACTCCGCATCTGCCAATAATAGGCTAGTGTACTCCTGGCATTGTGGTCCCCCTTTTATGAGGAAGGGAGAAGGAGAAAGAGCATGGATTCTCTTAAACTAAGCCATAATATTGGGGAGATAATTGATGTTTATATTACTGATAAACCCCCAAAATACAGTTCAGTTCTATACCTCATCTGTGGTGACTGCAGTTAGGTACATCAGTGGGTTTCCTTTGCTGGTCAGTTCAGGAAGATTAATTGTTACAGATGACATCTTTACTGGAATACTTCCTGTTGTTACCTGCAAAGGAAAAAACTCAAGAGTTAATTCAGGTAGCTATGCATAAATTCCTTGATATAGCAAGAAAATTAGAAATAATGGATGAGTATGGAAGAACTGGACTCCTTTTACATAATTTTTTTTTTTTTACTAAGACACTGGGGTAGTAATTTTGTGAATAGTAAAGCAGAAAGTATACTGTATAACTCCAGGTTCCTGTCTGTTTTCTTAGCAAAGCTCATATTAACTGCATGAAATATGTTTTGAAAAGCAAATATTCTGCCACGGCCAATAGGCCTGTTTAGTCCTTTGGAGCAGCAGTTACAGGAATGGAAATGGAACATAATTTAACTTTCTTCCACGTTGCATATTTGGATCTAAGTTTTTTTCTGTGTTATGTAATAAGCACTGTAATTTGGCTAGCTCTGCATCAGGTTTGAGCCCTTAACCCTTGCCAAACTTCGGGTTTCAAAGTCTAAGCCTGCAAACACTTGTTTTTCTTTATCAAGTTGTCAGGAGATAACTGTGAAAAAACAGCATAAGTTGGCCTAAAGTTAAGCATTAACCATCTTCTAAATATGTACACAGTGCAGGACCAATCCCTCCCCCATTCTACTTGTGCAAATGTCATCCTTAACCTTATGAATACTCCAAGAACTTATGCTATTTGCAAATTTTTTTTTTCTTACTTGACCTATTCAAAAGCCTCAAAATCAGACAATGACAGCAGGGCTGTTTTTTTAAACAAGGTTTTGGGAGCAGGCTACAGAGGGAGCTAAGGCAACTTCTTGAACCAGAACAAAACACACTTACTAACCTTAACTGAGAAGTTGAACGTGGGGCCAATATCTTCAAAATTATTCACAGTGGAAGGAATGTTATGACCAGAGTATACTTCATAAAAGTTGATATTGGCAAGCCTGGTTAACAACCATAAAACAATACATTTCAATTTGGCAGCTGCTTTGAAAACATATGTTACTGGATACGCCTTTGTGAAACAGGTCAGAAGTACAGAGAGAGAAGAAGTCAGTCACTTAGATTGTTGTTTGCATTTTACAAAGCTAGTTAAGAAAATGGTGTACTGAAGCCCAGAGCTGGAACAAACACGTGAAATTAGGACAAGAGAATTGTACAGGATACAGACTCTCTCAGGCTTCTAGACCCCGAATTGTTTCACGGCCATACTGCAAACTCCTCTGCACACAAACTGTAACATTCACCCTTGCAGTCATCTTTTTACTCAGGAAGGGCCTTCCTGGCTATCTCCCTTGGTACATCTGTAACTGGTTGGGTGTGGAAACACAGGCATCACCCTGCTTATGTAGATGGTACATATCACATAGCCTTCATAGTCCTCTTTGGAGGACTCTTTAGAAATTATGGGGTTTAAAATCCAGAATTTCCAAAGTAACACAAGGGTGGTTTCAGCCCACTGCAGCATGGAATGGCAGGTGTGTGATGGTGCAAGGACCTGTGGGTGCTTGAGGAGCTCAGTTAGTCGGAACCACACTCAAAGGCAAGGAAAACATCCCTATGCGGTGCATCATACCACTACCTCCTACCTGTGAGCAGCTCCTCTGCTAAACTATGCCAGATGTGTCTGCTCTTCATCATTAGCTTTCATTAGAAGGCTAATTTGAGCAGTCAAAAAGCAAGCTGATGAGTGAGTTAACAAGAAATAGAGGCTATTACAACTCCTACATCAGCTCTTCCTGTTCCACAAGGAATCTATCATCTTTACTGCTCTCCCTGTTTAATCTGGGTAACATCTGTGAGTACAATCCCAATTTAATGTGTGTGCAGTCACACAGATGTGCTTCCTGATCAGTGGTGGTCCTCCATACTGCACTGTGGATCCTTTTTGATCCTCCATACTTTCTCCCATGGGCCCTTTCCTTGAAGGGCTTGCTTATAAGGACTCCAAGGAAAACACATGTGACATATTTTCTGCTTCCTTACTGCTGAAGATTCCAGTCCTTCCAAGATGCAGAGTATCAGCTTCCTTGTCCTTTCAGAAGTCTCTGGAAAGACATATTGCTACATCTTCTCCTAGAAACTCATGAAATTAATCCTAGAAAGACTTCAGCAAAACAATACTTTTTTCTCAACTCTTGTATATTACGGGATTACTTCTTGGCTGCATTACCTGCCTCAGGAAGGAACTAATTCCAGGTAAATGCTTCCTCAGCCAAGTTATGCCATGGCTTAATATGCATTTCATTTAATTCTTTTAAATTTATTATCTCCAAGAATAAATTAACCATTTTCTGGCAGTAGGTATTCCTTCATTCCTTGATGTGTATATGAAATTGCATTTTTTCATATTCAGGAGATGTAGCTGAATTCAAACCCTTGCTTTCCCTTGAATAACTTTCATAGATTCCATTCCTTGCTTCTTCTGAAGAATTTTATTTCAGTTCATATTTCTCAGCTAATTAAACCCACTGATTCAAGTTTGCACCATCTGAATTTCCTAAGAGGCTAGCCCTCTGCACAGGGGCTCCACAGTCTCTGCTGCTGATGCTGGCGAGGTCTCATGCAACTTCCTCAAGGAGCTGAAAGAACTTGCACTATTGGCTCAAATGCTTCTCTGCACTTAAAATAATCTCAAAAATCCTGCATGACTCCAGGACTGTTGCGCCTATTCATGATGCAGGGCCTCCAATATTCTGAAACTGCTTCTGCAAAGAAGGTTATAACACTAATCTTCTGTACTGTGGTCCCTATTCCAGCTCATCCTACGCAGCAGCCAACAGTTCTTGTAGCTATGGTGATCTCTGAATATTAATTTCCTGGATCTATTGTTGCTGTGCATTTTGAAGCAGCTCCCTCTTTTTAAAGTTTCTGTTATTCTCTGAATATCTACTGGGTTTTTTAATATCCATTTACATTTACTAATTTTTGAACACTTTGGGATGCAAAAGCATTTTTTCACCAAGAATTGGTGACCAAACGTAATTACATGCTGATCCTAGAAATTCAGTATTTGGGAGAGATAAATAAATCTTTTCTTTGATGAAAATGCAAATATCCTGTCTTGATTCGAGAGTGACACCAATGTATTTTTGTTTCAGTTGCAATCTAAGTTAAACTGTAACTGAAATCATTCTTGTTTGGAACAGTAACAGACTAATTACTGTTTGAGTGCATTCCAAATCACCAAGCATTTCCAGAGCTCAAGATAAGAACTTTCAAGAGCACTATATGAAGATAAAAGATCTTAAAAGGCTTTTTGTTGGTCTCTCTCCCGCTGCCTGCTCAGCTGCCTCTCCTTACAAACCACCCTTCCCCGGGTAAAGGATCTCTCTTGCAACAACCCTGACTTGTCTTCTACATGGAGAAGAAAGGGCTGGCACCAGGCAGAGGGAGTAGGTTTGAGCCAGAATCTAGATGGGTGCATGTGAAAGCAGGGTGTCTGCTTCCAATGTCAGTGCAGCTGCAGCAAGGGGGAATCTGCCAGGTGTACCTCAGGTTTTAGTTCAAATCATTATCTCAAACTGCTGAAATGTTTATATTCTTGCTCTAGGTTTAGCAGGTATGTCCATAATTTTTTTCTTTTTTTCTTTCCCTCCTTTACTGAGGAGATCATATTTTCCCTTTTGATATTCTTTTGTTTAGTTCTGATCACTGTAACTCCAGATTTGATCCCATGTCATTATATTTGAGCCAAGAAACCCAATGTTATTATACAGTATATAGTATTTATGTTTTCAAAACCGCATGCACTGTTTGGCCTTTGTATCACTTCTGTTCACAGGAGCATCTGTAACAAGTGTTGGGAGGTAAACATGGGCCCACAGCTTTCCTAATTTTTTACATATAAATTTGGTTGGAAGGACAAACAAAAAATATGCTACTACTGGTGAAAAGGGAATTTCTTATGACTTCCAAAACAAAAGCAAAGCTTCACTATATTTTAGTGGCTTTTCAAGACTGTTACTTCATGTAGCTTGGCAAAATGGCCGTGTCTGTTTACATAAATCAGCATACCTTGTGAAGTGAATTTCTGCATCATATCGCAAAGGAACTGATAAGGTGACCTGGTTGTCCGAGTCTTGCTGTTCCTTACTTTCACTGTTCATCAAAACATATTTGAGTCAGGTGTAATAATATTGTTTTATACAAATAAGCTTTTAATACCTAACTTGCTTTCATATCATTATGTACTTTACCTCCATGCATGAAAACTTAGAACTGCCACATTCTGAAGATTTTTAAGGTTAAAATCAAAGCTAATATCAAAGGATACCTATGGAAGAGACAAGGAACACATAGTAAACAAGTTGGTACAACATCCTGAAAGACATTATTCATGTGTGTAACAATCTAGAACTGCCCTCTGTATCTGAATTCTCTACAGATTTCAGTGTAATATTTCGATAATTTCTTAATACTCAGAATTGATTTATTCTTACATTCCCCTACAAGTTGGCATTCTTACATAAACATGAGTTATTTTAATTTTAAAATTGTGTACAACTAGCTGTAAGCTGCAACAAAAGGTGTTCATAATTCCTTAATTTTAAACTCTAGCATTGACACAAGCTTTGTATTCACTCTTTTCTTTAATTAGTTCCAGCAGGTCCACTTTGAGCAATTCCATTAACATTCAGAACAAGCTTAACTTTCTATGTATGATTTTTTTATTATTATTCTACATGTCACACCACAGGACATCGTGTTTCTGTTCTTTCAAGCAAGTTTCTTATTGCTCTAGCTGATTATGTTAGAGGCTAGAACCCTGTTTCTGCTCTGCCCTTGAGGAATAAGAGATTCCACGAAACTGTGGATATCATGAGGTTTATGGTATATATGGAAAAGAAAATACAATTCATCTTAGAGCTGTGTGGACCTCCCATCCCCTCCCAAAACAATACTGATTTCTTGGAGAGATGAGATTCACGGAGCAGATGAGGGAGTTACCCCAGGTTCACACTGCAGGAGGGATTTGATGGGAATTGTGCTCAGTTCTTAGGAGCCTGCACATGGTGCTCTATGCTTCTCTGCCCCCAGCTTCACTCTCCAAAAGTTACATAACTGCAGCAGCATTTGGAAGCTGTGGGTTGTGACAAATGAGCTTTGAGAGCCCTTTGTCCTTTAATCTGACAGGGAGTCACAAATTTTAAGCCCTAGTTTGCTTATTTTAATGCCTCCGTTGTAAAATCTAAGAAACCCTTATCAGCAATGAATCCAGAGTAAGGGAAAAACAACAGCAGAAAAGATTTTGGGTATCATTCAAGGTTATTTAAACATGCTAGCTGTACCTGTTGTCCTGTTCTGAAAACAGGATAGCTTATTTGGCAAATGACTGTACTTTGTGCTGTTCCTGTTTGACACGAGACTTCAGTCCCATCACTCTGCAGAGAAAACAGACAGAAACACCATCTTATGTCAGGTTTTGATAAGGCAGAGAGGTGTGTACCTTCAACAGCATATGTATTATACTAAGGAGGAGTGAAAATAGGTGCTATGGCAATAAATCCTAGAGATGCAGCAGATGGGTGGGGCATAGGCAGGGCCAGGAGGAAGTCACAAGGAAGGTGGGACAAGGATGATTCCCACTCGATTTCTTGTGGGCTGCAGTCGTTTTACTGGAACTTTGTGCTGAGCTTGGAAGAAGGAATACAGGCCAGAGAGCACAGGTCAGCTCTACCACTAACTTCTATAAGTCCTTTTTTACAGAATTTTTACAGAACTTTTGCAGACATATTTACACAATCTTAGAGCTGGAAGAAATCAAACTTTCTGTAGGAAAATTTGCCATACATAATAGTTTATTTACTACTTTCCAAAATATTGGCTTGTCATCATCCTTGATGCAAAGACAAATTCACAGACCAGAGCCAGTTATCAACCCTTGGAGAAGAATTTATTAAAAAGTACTGTCTTTTGTAAAAAACATTCCTAGTAGACATTTACCATTCATAAATTGTGCTACCAAAAAAAAACCCTCAAAACAAAACCTCCAAAAAGACCCATAGATACTCAGTTTATGTTTTTCATCCAGCCTTGAAGCAGGCACATTTTTGGTCCAAACTTCACTTGCAGGCTGAAGTGCCTAAGCAAAAGGGCTTTTAAAGCAAAAGAAATTTCTAGCTCCAGTGTGGTCTTCTGGCAGGAGTGAAATGAACAATCTTGCTGCACAACAGGATGGGGAGGTAGAGGAGCACCCCCAGCGCTGTGTGCAGTACTTTTGCCAATTCATTGTTCAGAATAATGCTGCTCTTGGGCAAGAATGAATGCTATCCCTACTCTCCCTTCAGTACAGGGATTGCTCTGGATTTCACCCCCAGGATTATCACGCACCTCTCCAGTAGGAGCCTGACCATATAAGCCAAGCACTGAAATCTGCATTTCATCCTTCTTGAACTGGGAGCAACAATTTAAATTATAGGTATACTACATTCCCCAAAACAGTATGCATAATTCCTCTCTTTTGCTTTCTCTAAGGTAAAATTTGTTGGAAGAGCTTTTGGTATTAGCCATCATGTCAATCTGATTAACTGTCTAGCTGGAACACATGGCCTTGGCAGTAACACTATTTCTAGATCCAAAGTCTGTGCTTTAAGGATTCATCATCAATGCTGCATGTCTGATTTATCAAATACAAATTCCCTGTGGCACAGCAACTGCTTCAGGCATGCTGCTGGGAGTTAAGAAGTAGATGTGGGTGCCAAGGCCTAAAGTGAAGAAAAGATGTCTGAGGTGAGGTCAAACTCAAAAAGTTGCCAGCTTTTATGCTGAGTTGGAAATATCTCTCCTTGACCCAAATAAACTGATCTGCTGGGGGAATAATTCTGGTATCCAAGAAAACAAATCGTGAGAGAGTTTTGTACACACATTCTTTTCTGGAATAGGCACTACTAGGAAGGAAAAAAGAAAATTTCTCTGAGAACCTTAAAAGTCAGGGGCAATAACAGAAACAGTGAATTTGGGTATTACGCACCGGTAAAGAAGATGAAGCAAAAAACAAGTTGTCTGAAAATGTAGCCTGGATTCTGGTGTTATATGCATTTTCCTTTTTATTTCTCAATTTCACGTTGAATGTTAGTCTTCTGTTTTTGCTGCTGACAATAAACTCTTGTTTGCTGTTGGAAAATAAAGTCCATTGTTGTAAATAGAGGTACTAGAACAGCTGTGGATCAGGAAAATGTGTTGCCTGAAGCCAACAACAAATAACAAGCACAGCAAGACATTTCCTACATTGTACAAACTTAAACGCTCTGCTTTCTAAACCCCTTGGCATAAGAAATTCTGGGTTTCCTAAAGCCAGATAGAATTGTTGTATTCCAAAAGTGCAGGACTTTGATTATGTGTTGTCAAAGTGACTTTGCTGAATTTTCAAGGGGTCTACCCTGGTGGGAAGGTGGACAGAGCGGGCAGCACACATGGGCAGCCTTATCTCTGTCATGTACATATGTGCATATACATCTGACGTGGACTTAGAATACGTGCTGCCCAAATAGCTGACCACAACTCCCCACTGGCACAGCTACTGCAGGATCCCTGTAGGAGGGATGAAGACAGCTGCTGCTGCTCTCCCATTGTGCTCCCTTTCCCAACAGCAGCCAGTCAGACACAATTTGTTAAATATTCACTATGTCCTCATCTCTAAGGTACCAAAACTTGGATTGGTCTAAGCTGACAAGAGTCCTATTTCTGTGTTTGTGTTCCTATCCTACCTCTTTTTTCCTTGATTAAATTTAGATTAAAATACCACTGCTTTTTTTATCCGTACTGTTTCTAAGTAGAAACTGGAAAGTCATTCTCCTCTAGAAATAATCCACAGCCTACAGACAAACCAACTGTTGAAAACACTGGACCTTAACAGTTCCACTGATTCAGCTCTTACCTGTCATCTGCCTTCTGTTGAACATTCAGAACAAGATCACAGATACAGAGTTCATCGTCACCGCAGTCTTTAATAAAAGGAATCTAGTAAAAACAAAAACATTTCCTGAATGACAGGGCTCAACCTTTAATATTATCTGAAGACACTAGAGTGCAAACACCTTCAAGCTTAAGCACGTTCTTGGCTTGCAGATAAGAAAATCCCTCTGAATGACATTAAAAATTTTGACAAGTGAACAATTGAACTGAATAATGTGTTGCTACATGTCAACTGATGCACGAACAGTACAGACAGGTTATTCTTCAAAGACAACAGTGGTGATGTAGTCAAATTAGTTCCATCTCTCTTCTATGTACCTTTTTACTGTAGAGTAAACTGAAAGAATTCATCTTTGCCATCAACTAGAAGTTCACATCAACACTGACATGGCTGAACTGACACGCTTGTTATGTGCTGCGGTGGCTGGTGTGTGTGTGTGTGTGTGTGTATGTGTGTATGTGTGAGCAAGCTCACATAATACAGGCAGAGGTATGAAAGGAACCAGGGGACACCCCTCCATGTGACTTACACAGAGCACCAGTTTTCACTTGCATGTACCTCTTTGCTGTTTGTGGGGGCCACACGTTATGCATGTGTATGGCCATGAATAGTAAATCTGCATACTTACACTATAGGCCACAGATGCTGGAGAAGATATGTCCAGGACAGGGCTGGAACCAAGATTTGCAAGGCCAATGTCAATGCGCAAACTAAGTGAATTCACTGCATCTGAAGGCTCCTGTAAAACATACATGGTTCAGATGATGGCTGCCAGCAGAGAAAACAGGGTAAAATAGGTAATTTCTGTTGCAAATTGAGAATGCGCAGTAAAATAATAATTGCTCTAAACATGGAGAAGCAACAGTTCAAAGCTTCATTTCTTAAAGAAAATAATTTTGTGAAATTGACTAGTGTGGATTCCTCTAGATTAACAGTTTTCAGTGCAATTTTCATTATAAAACTGATTTTTCTAGGATTCCTGGAGACTGTGCACATCACAGTAACTACTAGGGCTAAGGAATGTGCAGATTGTCTGCAGCTGTAGGAGCTGGTCCTCAAAGCCATCACCAGGTAGCTTTCATTCTAATCTAGCTGCAGAAGTCAAATTCCTATTCCATTCTGCCTTACCATCATGAAGAGCATCTGGGCCTGAGTGATACTAAAATACAGTAAATGCCATGTTTCTTCTTTTTCTCAGTCCTGGATGAATCACCTTCTAGCCCTGTGGCTCACTGCTCCATATGGCACTAAATGTGATCAATAGGTCACTGCAAACCAGAGCAGGAACAGAAGTCCTCTACCTGACCTAGCATCATGCAACAGAGCTTAAGGCAAATCTTAGGGCTGTGTTCACACTTTGGTTCTGGAGAAACAGTGATACCTGCTTATTTTTATTCAATTCCTTGGTGTGTACCAGGGGTTAGAATGCATCCAAAATCTGCCTGAATGTTAGTTTGAAGAAAACATTTGCATGTATGTTTTAGTTCTTACAGAAGAGTCTACTCAGAGGGAAATTAAAATCTATTTAAACTATAGACCATGGGCTCTATATTGCACCAAAGCTGAATAACACAATTAAGAACCCTCTTTCCTATCCTAAAAATCTGTACTGAATATGACAGTTATTAGTTTCTGTAAAATCATAATCTTATTAAGTATTTTCAGCTGGGGGTATTTGGGGAACATAAATAATTCAGTACACAATGCATGAAATTCACATTACAGACAAAAAATTAATCCATGCCTTCCTCTGATCTTTTGTTATGCAAGAATACTTGCAATTGCACTTACTTGTACACTGAAGACATCATGAACACAATTCTCTTCATGATGCACCACAAGATCCCTCTGCATGTACCTTTCATTATTTTCTTTGAAAAATCCTCTAGAAGTCACTCTGGAGGACT
The DNA here is from genome assembly GCA_013399945.1 of Ploceus nigricollis. Classification (NCBI taxonomy): domain Eukaryota; kingdom Metazoa; phylum Chordata; class Aves; order Passeriformes; family Ploceidae; genus Ploceus; species Ploceus nigricollis. The sequence continues at coordinate 40,494 of VXBC01006794.1, read as the reverse complement.
GGAGATCAGCATCCAATGTTGCATTGTACTTTATAGCTACAAGAAGAATAACAGTACATTTTTGACTGAGCATGGTTGCCCGTGATCTCATTACTGTGCTCAATATTGCAGGGACCAGGCTTTCCAAACCACACTAAGTATTTAATGTTTTTCATAGCTAAACACAGAGCAGTTTCAAAATGAAAATACTTTCTCTTGTGTTTTCCAAAGCAGTCAAACAGGTTTAGGTCCTGATCTGCAAGGGGCACATTAAATGGCAATCAATCCAGCCTCCACTGCAGATGTCTGAGCCTGCAGCTCAGGAAAGAAGCCAGTCAGCAGGGCCAGGGTTACTCTAGATAAAGGGGCCTTGCAACAATATCACTGAACTCAGAGGTGACTTTAAAGAATCTGCATCTTCTCTTCAATCACATAATAATTTCTGCCACCTCCTCTTTGTTTTATGACTATTAGGCTGTGAAAGTTCATTCTTATTTTATAGTTTAAAATCATGAGTTCCTAAAGGCACTTTATGTAGCACTGAAGCAGTCCAACTGGTGTTGTCTCTGAGACTGAACTTAAAAACTTCATGGGAGCCCACTGCTGGTCACAGAAATATTCATTGTGCTCTGAAAAGAAGAGCTTCTTCCCACTGAAAACTGCTCTCATCCTCTGGAATATTTAATTTTATTTCATTTTCTTTTTCTGAAAAGGAAAACTATGCAGTCTGCTGTTGAAAACGGAAGGTTGGATGAACCTAGCTCCTCACAAATTACATTTTTGGGGATTGTTGAACAACAAGGACACAGCTGTCCTCTATACTGTTAATTCCCCACTTTTCAAAGAGTATGGAACCAATGATGAATTCAAGCACTTAAGTTTTACATTGATTTTGTGATTCTTGACATTCAATCTAATACATATTTAGACTTTCCATTGATTTTGTGATTCTTGACATTCAATCTAATACATATTTAGACTTTCCATTACTCATTTAAATAATGGACTTTTGAAGAAATGAATATAAGACAAATCATTGAAATACTCTTACCCACTTGATTATTTTTCTTAGCAGGTCTAAATGAAGCCTGAAAACATATTTTGACAGATATATCCGTATTCTTGTTCAGCAGACTGATCTTCTCAGGTTTAAATGAAGCAGTTATGGACACATTTGCAATGCCTCTTGACCTGAAAAGTACATTTTAAAAGTTACATGGAGTTTTGAAGAACACTAGGTAACATAGAAGCTGTTGTACAACACTATCTGTAAATCTTAGTATTGATTTTTTTTGGTTCCCAATGTAAACTTCTTTTAATGGCACTGGTAAAATTATTTTTCCTTAAGTATACATGAATTTGTTGATATCACTGCTTACACTGATAATAATACGTATTTTCATGTCAAATTAATGGCTGATTGATGGCTTCATCCTATGCTCTAATCAATCCCTCAAGGTATCAGAGAATGAAGCTCTTGGCCTATTTTCCAAATAAGTAACCTTCTGCTCTTAGAGCTCTTCTGGGAAGGTGAGAATGGATAATTCTTCATTTTATTTAATAATCTAATTTTTCTGAAAAACAACTTTGATGTAATTAATGAAGATTTTGAAGAAGAGTTTCAAAGGAACCCTACATGTAAAAACAAACATTTTAATCAAAATGAAATGCATTAATTAGCCCAAATGTCAGAGTGAAAGAAGAATGAGCATCTTCATTAATCAAATCTAAATAAATGCTGGTACTTCAAGGAGCATAATTTTCTTTAATGAAATTCCCAGCAGCAGCAGCAGTCAAAGGTCCAAACTGACCATTCATTTTTAATTATCTTGTTTCATTATGAAAGAAGTAGCAATTCACTGATGTTTTTCTTACAATGGGGAGCCTCAGGCATGAAGACAGGCAACAGATAGGAAAGGAAACAGCATTTTAATTTAGCTCCTCAAGCAAGGAGTGGAAATCACAGCCTACTTAGGCAGGCAGATGATTTGGGTTCTGTAAAACCTTTTTATATTTTGTGAAAGTACTCCGACTTCTGTGGCAAAGGCAATGTGCCATTAAAAATGTGTTTCTTGCCAGAACGAGTTGTCAACTCTCTATTACTGCTCTCTGTCCTTACCCTGCAGGACAATGCTCCCCCCATACCAGCTATCAGCCAGTAAAGGTCACGCGGTTGTGACCAGAAGAAGTGTGGTTCCATCTGTCTCAGGCTCAGTCATCAAAATTATACTGTGGCTACTGAGGTGCACAACCTGCTGTTACAAACACCCTCCATCAAGCCCCATTCCCTGCTGCTGTCCCTTTCCTCTGGACCATGTATCTGCACAGCAGTAGCAGGCAGATGTCTCCTGGCTCTCCCATTCCTGGACAGGTCCCTCCCAGCAGGCTCTGCCACCTGGCTTCCTCCCACATGTCCTGGCTCTGCCCTGTGTGCTGCCTTGGCTTTCAGTGGTTTAATGATAAATGCCTAAAAGAGATTTAGTCTAATGCTCTTTTTTTTAGCTAGTTTTGATAGCAGTGATGAGGCAGTAAGTGTGCTAGCACTGAACACATGGAACAAAAGAGCTTTTTAATTTGCTTATTTTTCCTGTTTAATTAACTGCATGTTCAACTGCTGCATCTGAAGCAGTAACTGCTTCCTTTCTAAGAAAAAGTATACTAACCATAGCACAACCACATTTCCATCAGCACCAACTGATACGTCAGTAATGCCATCGTCATCTAAGTCTCTATGGCCATCTACTGATCTTCCAAAGAATTGGAGCTTTTGTCCAAAAGCAGAATCCGATCCTAAGATTTTCTGGGAAAGAGAGTTTGGTTATTGAGTTTGCCAAAGCATGCTTAAGTCCGTAGATAGTTGCCTGATTAATAGATTTTCACTGATACTCCCTATATATGCAATGTATTGTTTAAACAAAATGCATTTGTGGGTGTTTTCTCAGATGCTTTTGTAACACTTCTTTCTCCTCTGTTGGAGCAGACAAAGGACTAGATTTTTCTGTCTTGGGAGCAGATCAACTAACTGGCTGATGTATGCCAGATACAGCTGGAAACTTTTTCCATCTCACATTGAGCAACTCAAAGAATATGAAGCTTAATAAGAGTTCTAACAAATACTTACTGCAACCAGAAAATCTGCATAGAAAGTGATAATAAGATTACCATTATAGTATATATGAAGACCAGTGAAAGACTTTCCCTTTAATACTATGTATTTGTAATTTGCAGAGCTGGAATTTATCTAGTCTTCATTGCTATACATCAACACTAAAAACCTGAAAATAACAGGTGTCAGTTTTAGGATAGTAGTTGACTTCACACTCAGGCATCAAAAAAGGCTCAGAATGAGCATCTTGCACATCCTTTTCCTGTATATGGTTCATTTATAAGCACCACAACATCAGCCTGGATATGCTGACAGCTGAAAGGAGGAGAGGCACAAAATGTGAAATAAACCATGAGAATAATAGTATTCCTTTAAGAGGCTGAAACAGTAGCCAATTAAAGTATAGAAAACCTTCTGTTTTCATCTAGCAGATTTAAAGGCACTGAGTACAGCATTACACAACAGTTATTTACCTGAGAATATTTGGTACGTATAGTCTTTTGAAATCCGTTATAAATGTAAATTGCTCCCGAGTTTTGGTTTTCCAGTGGTGCACCTATTACAACATCATTAGAACCATCCAAATCAATGTCTGCAAGTGCTGCAATTGCTGATCCAAAGCGTGCATTTTCTGACCCCTGTGGACCTTCCAAGAGTTCTTGTTGATCCAAGATTCTCTTTAAAAATTGAAAAATAAGAAAAAGCAGAAACACAGCTATCATTGCACCAGATTAGACCTACGAGCAGTATCTATGTGCATTGTTTTTTGTTTCTGTTTTCCAGTACATTCCCCTCAGATAGCTCAACATTGAATTCCTTCCCCATTGTATTGCCCATTCAGTTTGCATTATGTCTCAAAGTCTTGGCAAGAATTACACAGCAAAATCAAAGCATGCTATGCAAAGTACTAACAGCAAATATAACCATATGTATGAAGCTTAAATGCCCTCTCTGTCCTCATCTGACTGTTCTGAAGTTTCACAATACATTGAAAAATACAGTTTCCAGTTTTGGATTACTGGTTTTTATGCAGAGGGAATGGAAATTATGTAACTGAACATAATTCTTTGAAACAGAAATGGAATTTCCTTACTAAACTAATGCAAAAAACATGTGTCCAAATGGTAAACTCCTGACCTCTCCAATGCCAATGAAGAAAGAAAGATTGGAGATTTTCATAGTTAAATAATCCCATTTACACTGGATTAAATGCAACTCTGGCAAATAGCATTCTCACCTTTAACTTCAGTTACCATACTATGCTTAAAATTTTAGAAATAACAGCCAAATTATTAATTAAAAATGACTAGAAAAGTATTACTTGCGCAATGGGGACAATTTGCACAAATCCAGATTATTTTTAAAGAACATTAAAAGTACCTTTCATTATTCTTTCTTATTTAAAATTTAAGCCCAACATTTGACAACAACTAAAAATTGTAAGATAGTCTTCCAATTTATTTGGTTTTCAAAAGCAAATAAAAAAAATCCTTTCATTTTTCTTTTCTTTCATATCTCATGTCTGATACCACAGGCAAGAAGACCAATGTCAGCTGCCAACTTTTAGCTCCTCCATCTACGTTGAAATTGTTTTAGGGTAGTTTCCTGTTGCATCAGGATACTCTGACTGAGGTCCTGCTAAGGAGCATGGTCCTTCCTCTCTATTTATTTGACTGCAATTTACCTAGTAAAGAGACCATTTTCTGTTTTCTCTGGTGGATGTCAGATATTAATTTACTTTGCAGACATCCAGTGAATGAAAGACTGTTCAAAAATGCCAGAGGCCTCAGTATGGTTAATACATATATTTTGAAAACACCTACTACAGGTCTGACTAAAAAGCACTGTAAGTCAAGCATCAAACAAATAACTAAGATTTACTGAATAGAGGGGACAACAAGAGTTATGGTAACCATCCAGTGTTAGAGTCTATGAAACAATGCAGAAAGCTGGTAGAAGAGCATTTCTTAGAACTGCTTTGGGAATACTGTCAGGCATTGAATACATTCACCAAAAACAAATGGCAAATTACTTAACAAAAGCCTTGAGCTAGGTTTTTCAGAGATACGGCCAACCCATGCTACATTAGCATGAAGCACATTGCCTGACACCAGGACCAGGGAGACACTGAGAGCACCAGGCCCCTGACCACTATCAGTGCTTAGCTACTGCCTTGCTCATTGGCTGCATTTTGGTCCATTCCAGCTGCCTAATTCCCAGATTACATGCACAAGAAGTTCTGGGGCAAGTCTGCAGCTGCTACAGAAAAGCAGAACACATAAGGCAGCATTTGAAAGGCCTCCACACACATCCCTCTAACCAGGAAGGCTCATCCCTGCCCTTATGCCACATTCCAGGATAAGCACCTGCTCTGTTTCTTGTTTAAAAAAAAAAAAAGTCACTTGAAATATTTCTAACACTTCAAAAAGATTCACTAAATAGTGACTTCAAGGACCTGGAGAAGCCAAAGACCTTCTAGCATGCATGTGGCCAGTCTGATTTGAAAGAAATTACCCTTAAGCAGTGCTGGCTTGAGCCATTTTTACCTTTGTGATGGAAAACATGTATACTCTCCCTTCTTCCTTCTTCAGGTCATTCATAAACATTGGTGCACCCACAAGCAGCACATCTGTCACAGAATCCCTGTCAACATCCACTGAACACACCACACTGCCAAAGTAGGAGCCAATCTGAAATCAGAAGTAAATGGATTGTCACTGTATATGGGTTTTGTAAATCATGTTTTAGCACCTGATTCAGAAAACTTACATCCAGTAATATTCTAATGCTACTGAATGTTGATTAATTAAATTACTCTATAGCATGCTCCATTGTTGGAAGAATCATATCCTTACACATGTTTCACTGTTTCTGTCCCGTAGTTGCTTCTATGGCTTTACCACTCAGCAATACAAATGCCAACAGAAATTAAGATATGGGAGGTATATATTTTTTGTAACTGCATATGAAACTATCCAGCCTCTGATCTACTCTCAAATTTGTCTTACAGATGATACCAAAACCAACTAATTCCTCTTTTCCAAACAGAGAAAAAGAGATTGAGCTTCCATATCTGTCTTCTGATGTCATCTACTTCATAACTTCTCAGGCAGAGCCGAGTTTACTGAGTGTCTCCTGGTTTGTATTGTTGACAGAAGGATACATTAGTTAGATTTGTATATTATCTTTTGCCACTAATTGGATGACTTCCTAAAATACTGTTTAAGAGTTACAGCTAACCTCATTGAAATAGTCTAGTGGCAGAGAAAAGTTCAAGTGGATTCTAAATGCTTTGAGACAAAGAGGAATTTTCAAAACAAATTGCAATTTACTGCTGGGTCAATAAAAAAAGATTCCTGAAAGTCTGTATTCATGACCAAAATATACTTGCCTGCTCGCCTCTCTGTGACTGCACAATTGCAACATTACCATCACTGTCAACATTATAAACCACCACTCTGCCAGTGTAGTTGGATCTTGGTGCACCAGCAACAAAATAGACAGAGCTCATAGTTGAGAGAACAGCAACAGAATAACCTGGGTATAGAAGTCAACATTTAACATATGTGAGAGATCTTAAATTACAATTTATCAGTCGGTTATCCATAAAGGCACAGAGGATGAGTCAATCTGGTAGGTTAATTGCACAGAGTGATGTTCCAGATGGGAAGTTATGCTGTCACATATGCATAAAATTTGCAATATTCTCCTGGAGAGAACAATGACAGATCAAGTTGAAGCAGGTTTACAGAATAACACAATAGCTTAGCCTATTCAGTAAAATGTAGACCACAAAAATGTCATGCTTATGAAGGAGATGGGAAAAAAACATGCCGAGAGTATCCTTGGAAAGAAGGAATAAAGAGAAATATGAGATGAATGTTTGAACCAGTCTTCAAACTAGGGAGGAACACCTAGCTTCTGCAAAGTTTGCAGTGCATTTTCCCACAGCTCACTAAACCACAGATCAGTGGCTTGTCTGAATAGAAGAGGCTACACTAACAGCTTGTCAGCTGAAGGGTTGATTGAACTTCTTTGAACATTTTAATCTTCATTACCATTATTCTAGCATTTATTTGCTTTTGGGAAATGTCATTTAATACCTGTAAAAATGTAAACAGGTATTAGCAGTATAAATCTAGCATTAGTACATACTTTAGATTTCTAAATTGTGGTTTAGTTCCAGCAAATTTATTTTAAGCAAAGAAAACCAAGTCATCCTTTATAAAGTCTATAGTTAAACTCAATAACAAAATGCCAGTTATGGGACAGAATATGCAGATCTTTAGCAAGCTGCAGAACAATATGAGGAGCACAGTCTAAAAGGATTATGCCTTCATCTTTACATCACACCAGTCTAATTCAGATTTTTTGTTCAGACACAGGGTGAGAACAACTTTTGTGACTGGAAGTTCAGTGAGCAACAAAACAAGATTTTATTCTGCAAATTAAGTACACACCTTCCTAATCAATGCAGAATACAATCATTTGAAGTGAGTGGGTGCCTTGCAGAACAAGGGCCAATTGAGCAGGCTGTGATGTTCTAGCAGCTCTTTAACTTACACTCTCCCACACAGGTGAGAGAGAGCTGGTATGGAGGTCTCCTACTGGAGGACAGAAAGTGGAGGGGAAATAAAGGGACAGAAAAGGCAACAACATTGTTTACTCCAGAAAGATTAAAGTAAATACATTGAAACTGCCTTGTAAAGAAAGGAAATTACCTGAGTTTGTAAAAATTATTAAGAAAATGAAGTAAGAGAAAGTCTGAAGAGGTCATACAGGCAAAAGAGCTACTGCTCATTTGCTTGGGTTTAGATTTACTCACTTTGTTGGATGCAAGTAATGCTGAGCCAAAGGGGAAAAAAAGAGTATGTTAGTTGCAAAGAGAGCATATTATTAAATACCTTTAAGAATGAGAAAGTCATAGATGCTTAATGTAGTAGCATTATTCAGGGATGAAACAGCAGAGCAGGCATGCTGAAGGTTTACAGAAAACAGTTCAATGAACTGAGAATACAGACTGGCTTTATTGGGTCACAAAAGCATGTCAAAAATACATATGGAGATTATAAGTAAAATCTCTATTAAGTGGTAGCAATAGTCAAAATCTATAAACTGAACTGGAAAAGGCTAAGAGAACAGCAAGCACGTATGAAACAATGGAAAGTCAATTAGCTTCTCATCCACATTGAACTGGGGGAGAACACTCAAATATTGTAACAGAAGCAACTTGGATTATCAGAAGCAACCGATAACGATCAGTATGATTCACTAAGCAGCCTTTTCAAATCCCATGATTTATTATGTCACTGTGATTGTGCTGGTTTTGGATGGAATACAGTTAATTTTCTTCACAGCAACTGGTGTGGAGATGTGATTTGGATTTATGCTGGAAACAGTGTTGATAACACAGTGATGTTTTAGCTCTCCTTGAGCAGTGCTCACACAGAGTCAAGGCCTTTCCTGCTCCTCACTGTGTCCCACCAGCGAGGAGGCTGGGAGGGGTCACAAGGAGTTGGGAGGGGACACAGCCAGGGCAGCTGCCCACGAATGGCTCCAGGGGTGTCCCATTCCATATAGTGGCATGCTCAGTGTATAAAGCTGGAGGAGGAAGGAGGAAGGAGGGCGTGTTCAGAGTGATGGCATTTGCCTTCCCAAGTCACAGTTATGTGTGTTGGAGTCCTGCTGTCCTGGGGATGGCTGAACACACCTATCTGCCCATGGAAAGTGGTGAATAAATCCCCTTCCTTTGCTTTACTTGCATGCTTGACTTTCACTTTCTCTGTCTGTATCTCAACCCAGAAGTACACTCACTTTAACTCTTCTGACTCCCCCATTCTAATTCCCCTTAAGAGGATTGACTGAGTGGCTGCTTAGCTGCTAGCTGGGGTTAAACCAGAGCAGTGACAAAGACTGATTTTTTTTTTTTAGTAGGATTTTAAAAAAATTCAAGTTTTTATTCAATGAACTGTTGACAAGTAAAAAAATAATCTTTTTTGACCAAAAATTATTTTCACATTCTCAAAGAATTTCTTAACATATATCTGGCTAGGGGAGAACTTTCCAACTTCTTTAATATCTTAATCAAGGTTTCATACATTTCCAGATTTGTATTTCAGCCCCTTACCTAGATATGAGCTATGATTTCTGTCCTGTAGAATCTTCTCAAACACATGGCTTGGAAAAGTGGTAGCTCTGAATGAAGACTCCTGAACTATTGTTCCACTCCAGTCATAGGCCCCAACTGCACCCAGCAGCAGAACATCCTTTAAAAAATAAAAGTCTACATTTTAGATCTACCTGATTTAGAAAAAGTGTGAGCAAAGCTGAAGGTCCTATGCATAATTTCCTACATCACTGTGTTTAAGCCAGTGATGCAGACTAAAGCCTGCAGGCAACGGACTGGAGCTACTCCTAGTTGGTCGTTAGGTGCAGGACTTTACTGCCCCATTAAGAGGGATTATCACCCTTCTAGTGCAAGAGGATAGGTGACTGCTTTGGTTCCCGTGGCACTGCAACTCATGATAAAATAGGTTTATTTAAACCCATTTAAACTGTGATAATTTCCTACGCCTGTCCACGCTGGGGTTGGGCTTGCTAAGTCCATGCTTTTATGCACCTATGATCCTCAGAAGACTGAGGATCACACAAATGCAGCTGTACAAAAAAGCTAAAGCCCCTTTTCTTGACAACAAAAGTGGCAATGACAGCACACAAAAGCTGATGCAAATAGATACAGTTTAATTCTTTATGTAAGGAGATATTCTTGAGAGAAGAGTTAAATCTAAAATCCAAATTAGCATGGCTCATTATACAGAATAGTTCATACAGAAACATTTAATCTTATACTTGCACACAGAAAACAAACATAGTTTAGTTTATTCAAGTTATTAAAATTCTTCACTAAACTGACATACTGTTACAGAAAACTGCAATAAAATTGAATGTGTAATTTTCCTGAAAAAATGCCCATATGTTTCTCTTTTTTTTTTGCCATTTCTTAGCATCAACTTCTTCATAATTTAAAACTTCAATTTGTGCAAATACAAAGGACTTATAAAAAATTATTTCATTCATCTTTAAGGGTTATGAGAAAGAAACAACCTTCTTGTATTTTCAGTTGAAAGCTGATTGAACCACATTTGGATTTTACAAGGAGGACTTTTTGATAATCTTAAAATTGATTAGCACTAAAATATATCTGATTTTTTGGTTCTAATTTTTAAGTTAAATACTCTTTAAACAAATATAATTAATTTTATGATTTGTAGAGAAATTATTTTCTCTAAAAAGAGACAAGACTTGATTTATTTATACTTTGGTGGCTGCCTACCAGCTTTACAATATAGTTAGTCACAAATAAGGAGGAATTAAATTTTTCCTGCTATGTGAACTCATAAATCACAGAAATTATTGTATTAACACATCTCAAAATTAGTACATGAAACAAACTATAATACAACTATACTTATTAATATATATTCAAGTAAAAAAAATGAAACAATAATTTGATATTCTCCTGCTTGTAAAAAGTTCTTAAAATTGGACATTGTGTTTTTATTTCTCTCTTCTTACACTTATGTGTACGTATGTACATCTATTTGTACTATTAAATAATTAAACTCACATACCTTTTTTTGTGAGTAATATGCACTGAAGCCCACCTGTGACATTTCCATTTGGAAGGTATCACCTTGGTCAGTACCTGGTAAAACAGATATGCATGCATATATGGTTATCTCTATGTAACCACACAAATCCAGTCTTGCTGCCTTTGAGTTTAGCTATATAGGGCCTGTGTATATCCACCAATTTGGCTAAAGCATTTACAAGCAATGGAAATCAGAGCTGGTAAATGGTAGAAAATTTGGAGGATTTAATGGCAAATTGAAGATGGAGCCAAGAGCCATGCTATAAGTCTCTTCCAAAAAAAAGGGCAGAAGATGAGGGTCAAGATGGTTTGAATCAGTTTGCAGAGTCTTGCCATTGTGGCTGGTCTCTTTTTGTGTTTCCTAGGAAGCATTAATACCCAGAAATTAACAGCTTTAATGACTGTATATTCACAAATTCCAAAGAGAATAGGAATTTTTATTTTCATATAGGACTTCAAAAAACTGTTGCAATTGTCTTGAAAAATACTGTGACATCCATTTCCTAAGCTAGATGGATAGGAATTCAGTGGAAGCACTCAGTAAAAAGACCTATTCTCTTGCTTTGAGTAGCAGCATGGGCCTAGCAAAGAATAAATGAAGGTGAAAGAGAAGGGAAGATTTCTTCCTGGGCACAGGAAAGTGGCAGACATAAGCTTAGGGAGTGGAGAGCAAGTTACACATCTTCAAGGCAAGGTCTGAATTTAACTTAAATTTAAAAGCTGGCTTTTGACACAGCCAAAGTATCTCTGTGTCACCTCTGCAACACCTTCCTCTGAGCAATACACAGGAGTGTGGCTGGCACTAGGGAGGGGGCCTGGTAGGCACCACACAAATTGCATTTTCAGTTCTGTAATCAGTAACCCAGTCTTCTGGTTTGTTTTGTTTGGGTTGTGGGTTTTTGTTGGCTTGGTTTTTTGTTTGTTTTTTGTTGTTGTTGTTGGGGTTTTTTTGTGTGTGTGGTTTTTTTGTTTTGTTTTGTTTGTTTTTTTTTTTTATTTTTTTAATTTAAAATGGCTTAGGATTCACACAGGTGAAGCTCACAAGCATAAAGATACCTTTATTCTTCTGGTGGTAAAAAATACATTTGGTTGCATATGGAAAAGCCCCCATACCTGAAGCCCATGACATGATAGAAATTTTCATTAGCTGGGGAATGTTTTCCCTAAACTGCATAAATTAACTTAAAGCTCAGGCTAATAAGGGGTGGAGTAGCTGGGGGAACACTTGTGAGAACCAGAGCCCTCCTGGTGAGCAGGGAGCAGCCTGCAGCTCCAGCTACCCCTCATTTCCACAATACTGCACCAAACTGAAGCTAAATAAAATCCTATGCTTGACAGCCAGGAGAACCTGATCTAATTTTTCAAAGACATTGAGTATTTTACCTTCTATACTAAAAATGCGTTCTCCAAGTGTTCCTGCTTCTTCCAGTAGTGCAGCCTCAGATGACACATTGAAGAAATACTTTTCTGTTGGGTGACTAGCAATTCCCTTGATTTCTTTAATTAAGTTTTTAGTATCAAGTTCATGCCTTATTAAGTATCCCAAAACCTTGTGTAGAGAAACAAACAAACAAAGAGCAAAATAAGAAGAGAGAGAGAGAGATCATGGTGCTACTTAATTTCCTTCTGTATTATTTTAGCAAATATTCTACATAGTTTAAAAAAAGTTACCTTTATTCATATTACTGAATTGCTTATTAGAGTTCATTCCTATGCAAGGGACCATTCATACAAGAAAAGTACATAAGGCCTGGCAAGGGAGCAAATCACTGGAGTTGCTTAGGCAATTCTAGTCTTGCTTTTTAAGCTAGCGAAAAGACCAGTATTTCCAACAGTTCAGAGGATTAATGTGACTCTGCTTCAGTCTCACCAGTGTAACAATGTGTGCATTACAAACCACTTTTGTATAGAACATATACTTTGATACATACATAACAAAACAATCTTTCAAACATGCAGTAATGTATAATTTCAGTATTACTTACAGCAATGCCAAATCTGGTTATATTGTCTTCATTGCATTTACCTATCACTGTTTTCAAGTTGGAGCCATCATGTGATTCACCATCTGTCACAACAACCATGACTTTTGTGGCTGTCGGGCGTCCTCCCGACTCAGCTGAGAAGGCATACTGTCTGTTAAAAAACATGGCTTTATCACACATCAATCCATAATGGATGGAATCCAGTACATATACTGTAATGGATATGTCCATCACTGAATTTGCTTCTGTAGTGCATAAGAAATGTAACCAAAGAAACAGAAAAAAAATATATGTAGGACTGGAAGGACTGGATGGTGTTTCTGATAAAAATGTAAATTCCAGGAAAAACAATATTTTTTTGTACAAATATTTCTAAATGAAAAGGGGGGTTTTATTAGAACTAATGAAGTTTTTTGACACCAGGAATTGGCATCACCAAGCTCAGACAAAAATGGAACAGGATTAATAATAGGCTTCTCCATACTACTGCAAATATTGACTCCATTGAAAGCTGAGTCTGTTCCTAAACCAAATTCTCAAGTTCATTTGATTCAGCATGTATTTTAGCCTAGAGTTCTGTATTTGATTAAACTTCAAAACAGCATCTTCTTGTTGAGAAATGGACCTGGTTGGTATATGTGTTCACAGTCATAAAACATTGGTTTACATTTTCCCTATTTTATCACACTCACGGTGCTGCAGTGACAAACTGACAAAAGACAAGAGGCTTTATTTTCTCTGCAATCAACCAAAGCCTGATCTGCAAACACAAATGTTACTGGGCCCACTGAATCCCTGGATAAACTTTAGTTTTATCAGTGGTTTTGTATCTTTCCTAAAACCTTGTCTACTCTGTTTGACACACTGTCGTGTTTAGAGATCTGTGACATAACAAGCAATTCTGTTGGGTTCTAGAATTCCTTTAGAGCAGAGTTTAACCCAATGGTTAACAATATGCTTTTCAGCCATTCTAGTTTACATATTCCTGTACCAGCCTGCATGGGACACTGTAAATGTACCTGATGGATTCTGCCCAGTGCTGGGAACCTACTCCAGAGGCCCTGGGCACATGGTGTTCCAGTGGGAATGAAATTCAAGATGTTCTCATTGCCACGTGTCATGGGTCGAGCGCTGGCGCAATGCCCGTGCACCCATGAGTATATATTCTTCCCAAGAAACACACACAGAAAGCAGAATGAATACCTCCCAAAACATTTCTCCTCCTCCCCCAATTTCCACCCTTCCACAATCAGACAACACCTCAGGTTCCCAATCAAATCATCATCACTCAAAGAATCAATTCTCAACTCATCAAGGGAGAGAGGAGTCTCTCTCGCACCATAGACCCCCACAGGAAACACAGTTGAACCCTCCCGTGCTTCCATGTCACCCTTTCGAGGCTCTGCCTGGAAAAGAAAGTCTGCCATGGTGACACCCTCCTTTCCATGTCCAGTGCTCTCACCACTGTCCATGGACCAAAGCTGCA
>VXBC01006794.1:0-23377 GCA_013399945.1 Ploceus nigricollis | reverse complement strand
CCGACGCCCCGGCCCCCCCCGAAAGCCTCGTCCCAACGGGAATTCACCTCGCATTTGCAGGGTAAACTGCACCATCTCCCGCCTCGCGGTGAGCACTGTCCCATTCGGCTACACCAGCGGGAGAGGTCTGCCCCTGGCCGCGCATCCCCCCCGGCTACGTGTTTCTTTGGCTTTGGGGGAAAATGATCCTGCTTCGCTGCTGGAAACAATCTCTGTAAATAGACGTATTTTCAGCTGGATCAACCTGCTATCATTTACGTCTTTATACATCTTTATATGTACTGATATAAACCACATATTAAGACAGTATCTTGCCGTGTGAATATACGGGGAGCTGTGTGTGTGTGTAGGTTGAGGTGGCGAGTCGGTGGGTGTATTTCCTTCTTAAAAGAAAACATTATGAACTCGAGGAAATAAATAAAACCTCTACATAACCTCTCTCCAACCGTTCTGTGAGAAATTATAGTTTTCTTATATATACACTCTGGTTGCACCCACCTTTATTTACAAAAAGAGGGACTTTTCTCAAGAATAATAGAGGGCAGAAAAAAGTAATTAAATTCAAAAGTAAGATGAAAATTAGCTAAATCACCCACTGGTTTCCCAGTGAGAGACAACATCAAACCATCCTAAGATATTTGACCAGATGGCGGATTTTCTAGATGAGAAAGGAAGTATATCCACATTATCTGATCTTGAGATATGTGCTTTTTTTAGCTGCTACATGAGGCATGGTTAGTTCGTACTGAAAAAGACAGATTTTTAGAGAGGTGAAAGGTACAAAATAAATAATCTCTATGAAGCTGGAGGAGGGTTACTAGCCTTTAAAATTAATTTAAAGTTCTTTTTATATCAGTCCTATTTGCCCATTTTCCACCTTTTTTTTTCTGTATTGGTGGTAGGTCAAAACTGTGATGTTAATCTTGGAGCAAAAAGCAAAAATTTTCTAATAATCTTTGTTGATCTTCAGAGGAACAAAAATGGGGGGAAATTAATGTTCTAGCATTGCTTAAGTCAGAAATTTAAGATGCATCATTACTGAAGGGGAGATCACATATCAAGGACAGATGAACTTGAAAGCAGAAAGTTATAAAGGGGCGGAGACTTGCCCTTGAGGACTAACATAAGAAATGTGGGCATAAACTGGAAGGGCATTGAATGGAAGGGAGAGAAGCAGATGGATTGGGCACTGGATGACTGCAGGGTGTCTGCAAGCATGCAGCCAGCATACAAAGCAAATATGGCTTAAAGATGTGTGATGAGGAGCTGTTGATTTGGGGAAATACCAAATACACTGTATAGTGCCTGGGAAAGACTTAGATGGAATACAGCAGAGACCTGGTCACTGATGTTTGAGAGAGATGTATTTAAAAAGAACATTTCAGCCAAAAAACCCTGTATTTGTATATAACAAATATATAATTTATATATAACTTGTATTAGCAAGGCAAAGGAGAAAGGTGGCTGTGGGTTGTCAAATAGAAAAGGGAGATTTTACATGCAGGGAAATGAGAGCTGCTTCTTTCAACTAAAGGCACAGCACTGCCCAGTAAACAAAGTAATAAAAATATAGATGGGAAATGCAGAAGAACCTCGTTACCCGTCTGTGAAATTCTTCAGCACCTCTCCAACAGGACTAAGCATGCCTCAGAAAAATGTAATGAGCGTGTGGGAAATGACTGCCTTGCACTTAGAATACCTGTGGGAAGCAATCCCCTGGCATCAAACAGCCGAAACAGCAGGACTCAGGAGCTGCAGCACAGACATGCCAGCCTGGGTCACACTCCTAAGCCAAAGAGCCCAGGGACTGAGCACGCAGCACAGACTGGGACAGGCAGATGGAGGCTGAGAGAGGCCACAGAAGGAAGGAGAACGGTGAGCTGGGAGGAGGAAACCCTGAAATAACGCACAGAGCCCATCACAGAGGCCAGCTGCCACAGACAGAGTCTTGGAGCAAAGTCCCGGCTCCGGCTAGAAGCAGCTTGCAAATACGAGCAGGCAGTCCATGCATGGGGTTCAACACCTGCCACAACTAAGCCATGGGTCTTTTGGTATTTGTTGAGGCTGAGTCACAGATAAGCATCTGTCTCCAGTACCTTGTTCTCCTTATGTCAAAAAAGAACTCCTGTTGATGAAGACGTGACTGTTTATGTCTTAGAATTCAGCTTGGCTTTTTGTGTTTTTTTTTTCTTTTTTAAATCCATGCAATTTAAGGAGAATCAATCAATAAGATGGGGATCAGGAAATACTTTCTAACTGAGAGAAGTTAAAATATTATTAGAAAATACAAATTTCCCTGCATGAGATATTTTATAACACTGCAGTTACTCATACTGACTAAAAGTGGGTGTGCATAGGACATTAACAGTAATTGAAAGTATTATTCAGGAGAGAGAATAAGATTTTTTTAATCAAGGCCTTTTCAAGCTACAAGTCAAGAAAATTACTGTTGCTGTAGTTCGAAGTTATGAATAACTTTACTAATTCCGTGAGAACTTCTGGAAAGGTTGGAATTAGGCATACTTCAGTATACTGAACTACATGTTAATGAATATAATAAATACTTGAATACTTTTGTGATTACTAGGAAGATGCAATGAAAAATTCAAAGCTTAAGGACAGCTTAGAGCTCTTCTCTCTGTATTTTATTGTTTCACTTACGTACTGTACATGGCTACATCGAACTGAAATACACCTACACACCAAGAGTTTTCATGCTTATGGTTAGGATCATAAAAAAGCATATTAAACAGGCATTCACTTCCTTTAAAGGAAGAATTCTATTTTGCAGGCTCCAAGAACAGTGGTTTGTGAAATATACACTGAGAAAATGCATCCTCTTTCAAGCTCACTAACCAAGTAAAACACATCACAAATGCAAGGGACTAGAAATACTGATATCTCAGGAGAACAGTGCCTGTGCAAGTGTGAATGATAGAGGAGAGATTATATAAAGTCCTTTGAAGGCATGATCAAACTATACAAGACTGCCTTAAATAATTTAATGGTGGAAATATTCTTGCCTATATTGTCTGACTTAAATTACTGAGACATTAATTAGATAAACAACAAAGGAGAGACCTCACAATTTTTCCTGCACTAATGATACATTTCACAATTGATTTTGGACCCTAGGTAATTGCAGTGGGATGTACTAATCCACGCTGCATAATAAAATACATTTAGCCTGGACTTAGGAAAAAATGTGGAGAATTCTGGTTTCTTGATTCTCTTCAGAAGTTTCTGTGTGTATTGCATATGATCTTGATACATACCAAAAATCCTCCAGTTTTTGAGTTCTGTATCAGAGTCAAGCCAAGGTTCATGTCCTCTTTAATTTCAGTCACATTTGGAATATTTATTAAAGCTGAAATAAAATTAGATTAAGTAATGACAGAATAATAAATAAATGTAGAAGCAATTTACTAAGTTAGAATTCGTTTCAAAAACTTGGTTTTTCATAATCTAAGGTGCCTTTTCCAAATGGCTGCATACAATTCTGAGACAAAAGAAACAAAAGTCAGTCTTTTGGGGGAAAAAAAATTGCTAACCATCGAATATAGACATCAATTAATTATGGCCATTTAGAGTATCTGCCCTCAAGAAAGCTGAAGGAAAAAGAGAGGAAGAAACAATCTAGCTATTGCATGTTTTTGGCTGGCTGAATAGTTGCAGCTGAGTAGCTACTGTTACATTCCTCAGGACACCAGACTCCTCTGATCCAGTATCATGCTTTAGACAAAAAACTGGAAAGGACAGTGGAGGGCAGAAATTATCTGCACCCCAAATAAACACAAAGGAGGCATCTCAGCACACCCTGCTGCCTCATATTTTCACTGTATCCAAACTTGAACTCCATTTTAAAGCTAGTTTGCAAACACAGACACACACGCCTACCTGATTTAGGGAGGATAGGGACGCGCACCCACCCCTGGATGCCAGCAGGGAGCCCTGTGCCCTCCAGCCACTGGCTCTGGGACCCACAGTGCTCCTGCCCCTTGGCTGGAGGGTAAAGACCCCAGATGCTCCAGTGGGTGACACTGACACCCCAGTCCCTCCAGCAGCTGGCACCACCTGGCCTCAGTCCAGTGGCAGGCACCAATTTTTGCTCAGATAGACACATGTCTCATCAGTGCTGAGGCCTTGCAGCACACACACACCTCCACAGAATCTGACAGAATGCAGACAGCTAGTTAAGAAAAGTTTTAATAAGGTAGATTGGCCTCGTACAAACACAAGGGAAAACTGAACAAGTGCAGCAAGGCACTGCCAGTTAGAACGTACCTTGTAAATTCAATTTTTTACATGTGTTTTTGGACACACCAACAGGACATGCATATATATCTCCAGTTCTGTTTGCAGGATAGCCACTCCAGGGTGAACCAACCAACAACCTAAAGGAAAAGGAACTTCATTAGGACCTTAATGATACTGAAAAAGTTCAGCAGCAGCATCGCATGGCACACTATAGGTAACAAGTAGAGAGGCTTTCACAAGCACCCAAGGCATCCAGGTGTAGGAGTCTTCTCCAGAACTGTTCAGAAGCTTTACTTGCATGTCAATACACTGCACTGGATTCACCAGGGATAGCTTTGGTGAAGAAGAATGGAAGAGTCTTTGGGGATTCATCTGCCATGAATGGCATGGTACACGTGTACCATTTTTAATGTGACATTATGTCATAGGTCAGAAGAAATACAGTAAATTTCTGTACACTATTAGTACCTGTACAGAAATTACAGGTACTAATATATATAGACACATAAAAATGTAGAAATATATATGTTTGGGATCAAGATACATATTACTTATTGTTCTATCAGTTAATGGTTAACTGATTCCTTTTAGGTTATTCTTTTAACTGATAAGAAGCATTTTCTACAGGATCTGCTCAGCAACAATAAAACACTTATGTCTGAGCTTGAGCACTACCACACCTTGATAACACTGAGTCAGAAAGAAAATACTGCAGGTGGTAACAATCTGCTGCATAAAGTCTGTAATCCTGAACAAGAAAGTTAATACTTAGGATAATTTTGCCTGCAACACAAAGTGATTCATGTTCTCTGACTCATTTGTTCATCTGCCAAAAGGTTTCTTCCCAACATCTGCTCCTCAAGACTCTTAATTTTTATCTGAAAGCGTTCACAAAACTGTTCAGTTCACCTTCTTGGAATACTGCTTAAGAAAACCAGTATCTTTCATCAAAAGTCTCTAAGTTATGATCTCAAGGGTTATTAAAAATAAAGCAGATTATTGAAAAGCAGGGACTGTGGGTATTTGCTCCAGCAGCAATACGACTTTATTTTCAAACAGAACAATCCATGGTAGTAAGTAGTTCATTTTGGAGAGTGTACGAAGACAAGCAATGGGGCTCCAATACAGAATATTGAATTCAATTAGAAATCATCTTTTTTTAGTCCATCAATAGGTTGTTTAAAGCAAAATTGCTATTCTCTAAAATTGTATAGGTAGCTAACACAAATATATGTTGTAATTTCACAAAAAACTGTGAAATTATTATATTTTAAAGCAATTTCTATATATATCATATTAACTTCCTAGGGATCATCGGATTTTACTGCTGTGATGTTAGTTTGAATAAAATGGTTATCACAAAACAGAGTTTTAGAGGCACATGAAAGAGTTTTAGACCTTTTTAGTTTGCTCAGAGAAAATACTGCCAAACTGCATTTTCTTTTTTAAGTTTATTTCACCTTGATTAAACACAAATAACACTATTTTATCGGTTCAGATGGGGGTTTGGTTTCAGATTCTCTTTCTTGTGTGTCTGGATATTTTAAGAATGCCTAACTCCTTCTCAATTACCTTGTTGGGAAAAGGTGATCATGCAGGCAGCAGGAACAGGACTTTGTGTATTTCTAGCATCTCTAAATAAGCAACTTAGCTTCATATAAACACCTCTCTCTATCAAAACAATTGCAGTAGCTGTGAGGAGACCTCTGATTTTCTTGTTATTTTATGAGTGTTTCTGAGCCTTTTCAGCACAGTGGAAACCAGAACCACCACAGCTCAGGACCAAATAAATAGAGCTCATAAGCAGCTACTGCACTGGTCATGTGCCAACAGATAACATAATCTGCAAATACTTGCAGTGACACAGAGCGCTGGAGCTGGTCAATAGTAGGAGGAAGAAGGAGGAAGAACAGGAGGAAGACATGATGTTACACTCTCTCACCTAGCTAGGTACTACTGAGTTAGGTACAGGCATAAAATGCTAACTGGGCTGATGGGAGAGAAGGGTTAGGAGTTTTTGTGGAAAGAGGAAACAGCTTTAAAATGGATGGTAACACTGCGTGCACAATATCTGAAACTGGAACAGCTTTCCAGCATTAATTGTCAAGCTGAACACTGCACTGTGTATATTTATAAACACTGGCAATTTTTTTCTAAGTTTCCCAGAAGACAAACATATTTCAGAGTCCTTGCAGGATAACAGCTACTGTTCAGAGAATGGCCTTGCATCTTGGAAATACCTCCTGCAACCACTCCCATCTGGTCATGAAACTCACTGTGAATCTGTGTTGTGCTGGCACTGCTCTGCAGCCGCAGGTTTTCCTGAGAGCCCAGAGCACACAGTTTCACTCACAAGAAGAGTGCATGAGAAGGAGAAGAGGAACAGAAGCATGCTTGAGCACTAGCTGACCCCAAATCCAAGCCTATCTCCAAGCTAACTCCAAGCTCCACCCCTGCTATTGGCATAGAGACAAACATCATCCCTGCTCTAGCATTTGCTAAAAGCTGTTCTCTCCTTTTCAGCACGCATACTTTTGCTCATTCCATGGGCATTATTTGCCTCTCATTTTCCCTGCCCTCAACATTAACTGCAGTACAGACATCCGCTTATACCAAGGAACTATGACTTCTAAAACTTGATATTCACAAGATAATTTTACTTTTGCTACCCCTGAAACTAACCTTGGGGTTGCTGCATGGTACAAACAGGAAAATGTAAGACAAAATGAGATGAACTTTTCTCATTTTAAATCCAGATTTAAATCTATGCTAAATAAATTTAATTTTGTCTTTCATTTGTCTGGCACTCCTCACAGTTTACTGGGACTTATTAATTTATTTTTCTGCATTCCTTGTAGATTTGCAGAGTTTGTGAATCTCAATATCATACCTATATTGCAGGCCAAAAAAATGCCACTCCATACACAGAATTCACACTTAGAACTGACTGTTACTGATGGCGATTTTCAGAAATGAACAGAGCTATTAAACCTGTTGCATTATTTGACTTAACTAGTCTAACCTGTCACCAACACATGCCTGAGAAAAAATTATTAACTGACTTATGCCAAGCTTAGCCCTCTACTTTTAACTGCCAGCCTTAAAGGCTCTAGGAAATAACATAATTTCTATTTCTTTTGTATTCTTTGCCTTACTTCATGTTTAATACCAGCCTTAATCTACATAAGAAATCAGAAAGTTCTACTTGCCTTTCAAAATTAACATAAACCATTAGAGTAGGGAGTTACACAACACTGCTCTGGGACAATGCATGTGCATCTTTCTGAAACATCAGAAGTGAAGACAGCAAGGGAGTATCTGGCTAGCATCCTGCTAACTACAAATTTTTTTTACTGAAATTAGACAGGATACATGAGACAAACTGAAATGGAATATATCAGGAAAGAATGCAAGAAAGCAGTACTAAAATACTTGAAAATGCATGTTTCCAAATAAACTGTAACATGTATTATGTATTAATGAAGGCTCTTTTTCAGCCATGAGTTAAATATTTATTTTTACAAAACCTCTTTATGTGTCCTTGCAGACGGTCTTTACAAAATACTATAGTGAGTACAATGTAATATTGCTACTGATGTTATTATTCATCTCCCTAATCATTCTCCAACACTGTATACAAAGCAATGGCAGTAGGAAGTCAAATTAAGTTCAGCAGCAATGCCTTACCACACAAGCTGCAGGAGTGGCAGATCAAAGTGCAACAGGAATGATTTCTGGGAAATTACACCATGACAAAGCTAGTAATCAGCAAACTGTGATGTAGCAGAAAGCAAAATCAGAATTCATAGTAAAGGGCTGAATTCCCAGCTGTTGTCAGAGCATGCTTTGTATTTTCTTGTTTCTTTATTTTTTTTCTCTCTTCTCATGTATTTGCTTTTTATTGTGTTGTGTTGTGTTTTGTTTTCTAAACACGAAGATGGCTAATAGTAAAATAAGAATAAAAAGAACCTCTTAGATCATCTGGCCTTTTTCCTACAATTACAGGAAGTGATGAGTAGATATGAAGACCAGAAAACTCTTCAAGCTCATAGATGCTTCTCTGCACAAACTAAAACACTCCTCACCATCTAAAACTTTTGATCCTTTCAACAAGAATCAGAAGTTCAAAAACTACAGTGAGCTATGGCAAGAGATTTTGAGTGACAAACTCAGAAGTCCTAGAAAAAAGCAACCAGAGCTTCTCCAAGCAGGAAAAGGGCAAACTGTGGTGCATGCAGTCAGGGAAAACAAAACTGGGTAAAGAACTCAGCATTAGCAGTGGTTCTGGCACTGAAAAGATAGAGCTACAACAATGGCAGCTTCTGTTAGGAGGAAAAAAAAAATCAAAAAATTACCCTTCTCAAAAGAAATGGCCTTCCTCATTAAAATTAGAAAGCTTTGAAAATGTACTGATTTCAATAGAAGTTCATACAGAAATGTGTCTTTTTGGCAAAATATCTTATTGGTCTGAAGAGGCCGCACAGAACATCAGGAGAAAGGCCACTATATTTGGTGACCAGTGAGCAGTAGGCAATGATTTTTAAAACTACATTTGGTAGTGTAATAATTATGAGATACATCAGTAAGTGCACTGTATATTGTGTCATTACTGACATGTGACATGAAACAAAATATTTTAAGACAAAAATCCCACAATATAAATTCAAAACCAAAATAATTTTTAAAATTGCAAATTCTAAGCACACAGACACAGCTGAGCACGTGTCTGAAGACACATGTGTGTAGGAAAAAGCATTTCACAGCTATCTACAAATATTTCAATCTTCCTTGCCTGAGACAGCTATAAAACCAACTCTCAGCATGGAGTAAATATGGTTATCTCTGAAGAATACACTCTCAGCTGCTGTTCAGGGAATGCACATTCAAGATGAACTTATTAGGGTACAATCTGGCTTTCTAAAAATTATATTTATAAAATAACAGAAATTTTAGTCTCAATTTAAGATTCAAATGCAGATGACCTCTTGACAGGGAGAACCACAGCATAAACTGAATTATATTTCTATGGTGGCTAATTACTTGTGTGGTGAATTGCTTTTCTAATTGATGAGTTTTCATTGGTATTCACAATTTTCCTTGAGTCCATTAAAGAGCTCCTGTTTTAAAATTCCCACCAGAAACTGTGAAAAGCTTGAGCTGTGCTTGACTTGCACGTTTGTCCTTATTTATGAGCATCACACGCTATCAAGGCTCATCAAGGCACAGCGGATCAGTGCCCAATTATCCTGGATCATCTGTCTCTAACACAAAAAGTCTTCCTTGGTGGTTTGTGCCACAGCACCCCAATGTGTACCAGACTCTTCAATAGTCCTGCATTCCCTTTTGGACTGTCCTCCCTCTTCTCTCCGAACTCATCTCCAAGCAAAAGTGAAAACCAGTAACAATTCTGCAAAAATTCTCTCTTTATCATTTCTTTAGTTCTTACAGCCTCAGGAGATGCACCTCCCAGAAATACTGCTGAATAATATAACTGGCATCTGCTGTATCTCTTTATCTCTCCTTTCTACACTTTGTGAGAGTACAGGAGGTTTTTTAAAGCTGTATTTTATATAGCACCCTGTGAACTTATTAAGCAAAATCTAGGGAGTGATAAAATTTCTGGTGGACCTCAGATTCTGGATAACCTCTTCTGGGGAGAAATGGCACCCCAGCAGCACATGGTGTGGTGAGCAGCCCCATTCTCTGTGCCTGGACAGAGTTTTCTGATACATCATATTCTTGCTGCACAGTGACGACATCTTCACAAAAGCATTTGATGATAAATGTTCCCCTCAGACAGAAAAATCACCCTGATCTTATCTCAGACTGTTTATCTTGTTCCCAGTTCAGCCATGTCAACAAGAACTCTGCGCATGGGCTGCAGCCTCCGCATTGCTCCTAGGAGAAAACAACTCCACTGAACAACTTGAAAGAGATTGAATGTTCTGTTTGGGTTGGGGTTTATTTTTTGTCTATTTGGTTGTATTTTTTGTTTTGGGTATTAATTTGTTTGTTTGTTTTTTCATAATGCATATAAGAAAAAGCTCTATTGTCCCAAGAGAAAGAAAATAGCCTAGAAATTAAGAGAACAAGACAGTAGAACATGACTCACTTTTTTTTTTAAGCTTGTCTAATGATTTTTTGAGTGGGAGACTGAAAGGGGCTTTTCTTCACTGAAGAATCTCTAACAAGTCCTAGTTACTTGAACACAAGCTGATAAAATTTCCCTGATTTTTGGAGATAGGTCAGACACCATGCAGTGAAAAAACTAAAGGTGAAGTGCCTACATACAGAAAAGTTTACCAGATTCAAAATATTCATATACTTAGGAGAAGATACGTTGAACTCCATGGTCATAAAGGTCTTTTCCAACCTAAATGATTCCATGATTCTGTAAGGTAGGAAAAGTTAAACCAAAGTTACTTTTTTTTCCTTCTATCCAGCACACATTATCCAAGAAAGTGGTAGTGGAGGAGTTTTTATATTAGAAGCAAAACTAAAAGAGGGAAATATAAAACATAAATAGCTTGAATGGATCAGGCAGCTATTGCTTCTTCTGCAAGCTTTCAGAAGAACTCACTAGAAGTATAAAAGACAACAATTTCTCCATGTATGAGGCAAAAACGTTCAATTCAGTACAGGCACACATTCTTGCTCTCCTTCAATGGCTTTACACAGAAGTTGGGGGGTTTTTTTTGGTTGTTTTTTTTTTTTTTTAAAGCGATCTCTAATCTATGGGTGACTAACCACATAATTAAAGCAGGCAGAAATGCAGCAAGAAGCCACCACAACATCAGATGAAGACTGGGGGTAGGTTGGAAGCCTACTCAGCTGAGGGAGAGAAAACGCCAAGGTTTTAATTCAGAGGCTACAGCTCTGGTCTCCTCTCGCTCTGTCTCCTGGTCCCTGGAAGCAAACACCGCTGAGAAGTCGGGTTGTACGTTTGCGTGTGCAGCCGACGGCAGCAGCGTGGTGCCTCTGAGCAGCGCCTCAACAAACCTCTCAGCTGCCTCAGTAACCCTGTGCTGGCTTTTCCAAACTTAAACTGCAAAATACATTTTCACGTGCAGCGTCTTACTTTATCTTTACTGAAAAAAGTTCAGTTACTGAAACTGTTGTCACAAAAACAGAACTGCCAGTTTGTGGCTATTTGGGTTCTGACACAGTTGCTGTCCATGGAGGATGACCAGTCTGAAGTGTCTCAGCATACCATAATATGTACAATCTGGTGTGGCTTTCTGCTCTAGACTTAAACCCATGTATACACAAACAGCCACTGAAGAGTTCAGTAGTTCTCAACTGCTTTCAAAGACTTACAGTCCTTACATATAAAGGCACCTTAAGATTTGTGCCTGCTGAGGCTGCAGAAGAGGAAAAAATGTGTCTTCCACTAAATGCGCTTACTCCCAATAATATGTTAAAGTTCTTATTGAAACCAACATTACTAGGAAAAATATTTTACTAATTGCTCATCAAGCCCAATGTTGTGGCAAAGTGGATTTCAGGTCAAATTTTGTGGCTGAAGAGATGTAGCAAACACAAGACTTTGCTATAATTGTGTTATCATATACATCCAAATACACCATCCCTTGAGATGCGAACAGTTAATACTGTATCAGACACAATATTATATCAATTTAATTTAATTTTAATATTAATAATTAGAACTCACTAGACCTGATAATTTGTTTTGACCTTAACAATATTAAAATGGAAAAATGTCCCACATATATGTAAAGTGTAACAAAGATCTGGTTACACAAAGGAATGAAATGCAAGTTAAAATTCTAAAGAAACTGTAAGCCTAAGGAAATTAGAGTATTGGAGATGAAGCAAAAGATTACCATAAGAAAGACCTCGGGTCACATGGTGTTAAGGAAAAAGACGTGAATCATCACATGCATATGCTTTTAGAATATCTCAACTTTTGGTTTAATAACATTATGTATTTATTTGTAAAAAGATAGATCTAATATAAAAACCAGTTATCCAGAATCTCTATAAATGAGATGTGGAATTATAAAAGAAATATTAAGAGTTGCAGCATTTTTTACTTAACCTTTTAGCTGGACATAAACCAAGCCATTCAAACTGCTTACCATTTGCCTTGTTCATTTATAAACTGTTGAACTGCATATCCAAACTGCTCTCTTGGTGGACCAGAAAATATTTTTGCTTCCAGGAGCCCAACATTGTAGGCTTCACAGCAGTTATGAAGAATGCCTGTTAACAGAAAGATTATAATTATAACAGAAGCAATTAAAGAAGAATTTTGATCCCAGTGAAAAAGTGACCTCTTCATCTGTGAGAGCTCCCTCAACAGAAGAAAATAAATACAGCCTTTGACACATGGTTGAAAAAACAGTAATATTGCTACAGTACCCTGGCCATGCGAAATGCCTCTGTAGCACTCTTTACGTGTGTTGTATTACTGTGGGCAGAGATCAGTGACTCATTCACTGTTTGCCTTAACAAAAGTTGCAGCGGTACTAATGGGAATGTTTTAGCTGAATAGAGGCAAAATGTGTGATTCGGAGGTCTGTTATCCTCCTTTACCTTCAGGCATGAGTTAAGCTTAAGGCACAGCAAACACATCAACAGCCTGCTGAGGTACACTAGAATCACAGAATCTTTTAGGTTGAAAAATCCTTACTGAACCACTGCCAAATCCACCAATAAACCATGTCCCCAAGTGCTACAACTACACAGCTTTTAAAAGCTTTCAGGGATGGTGATTCCACCACTTCACTGGGAAGAGTGTTTCAATACTTGACAACCTTTTCCAGGAAGAAATTATTCCTAATGTTTTTCCTAATGTTTTTTTCCTAATTTATCCTAATTTTTCCTAATATAAGTTCCTTGTTGCAACTTGAGCTCATTTCTGCTTGTGCTATCGGTTGTTACCTGGGAAAAGACACTGATCCCCACCTGGCCACAGCCTGCTTTCAGGCAGTTGTAGAGAGTGATAAGGTCACCCCTGAGCCTCCTTTTCTCCAGGATAAACACCCCCAGCTCCCTCAGCTGCTCCTCACAGGACTTGTGCTCCAGACCCTGCCCCAGCTCCGTTGCCCTTCTCTGGACTCACTCCAGCACCTCAGTGTCTTTCTTGCAGTGGGGGCCCAGAGCTGGACACAGCACTGGAGGTGTGGCCTCACCAGTGCCCAGTACAGGGGGACAATCCCTGCCCTGGCCCTGCTGGCCACACCACTGCTGATCCAGGCCAGGATGCCATTGGCCCCATTGGCCAGCTGGGCACACCCTGGCTCATGTTCAGCTGCTGTCACCAGCACCCCCAGGTCCTTTCCAGCCACTCTGTCCCAGCCTGTGGCTCTGCCTGGGGCTGTTGTGACCCAAGGGCAGGACCTGGCACTTGGCCTTGTTGAACCTCACACCATTGGCCTCGGCATATTGATGCAGCCTGTCCAGATCCTCTGCAGAGGATCTGCAACAGATCAACATTCCCACCATCCAAATTGGTGTCACCTGAAATCTGACTGACCGTGCACTCGATCCCCTCATCCAGGCAATGGAGATATCAAAGCAAAACTGAGCCTTGGAACACCACTTGTGACTGTCCACCCGCTGGGTACAACTCCATTCACCTGAACTTCTTGTGCTCAAACAAAATATCCTGACTGTACCTGCTCATACTGTTTATATTTGAGTTTGCCGCACTGGAATAAAAGTGAGATTATCTGCTGCATCATAAAACCTAAATTTTTGAGTCATTTCATTATCATGCCAGAAGCCTTTGTTTTCAGTCCAAACAGTCTGAACAGTTGTCCAAACAGGAAAACTTAGAACTACAAACATGCAAGCATTAATAAATCGTGACATTTAACATTGCAATTCTACTTTGCTGTGGTTTTGTTCTTAATTGCTTTTTCCTTGGGCACTTATGTGCCTGGGAATAATGCCATGCCACTCCATGCCATTTTGGAAGGAATCAGCAATGTGGACTGGGGACAAAGTTGATTTTGTAGGACATGAGGGTCCACTCCTCATCCATAAAGGGCCTGATTTTTTCTGATCAAGAACTGTAGGTGGATACCTAAGAGAATATGCACTGGGAAGGCTGCAGGAAAAAGGCCAGACTCCCCTGAGGGACTCTGCTATGAGTAGATAACTCCTTCCCCAATGTGGAGGTGGAAGGACTGAGACAACAGTTGGATTCCAGGAACAAGCTACAGCTCAGCTGAGGAACACTTTAGAGCTCCTGAAAAGCCTCCAAAAATGGCAATGACGGAAGGAATCATGACTTGTGGTTGCACTGTGCAGCTACTCCCTGAGGCAGGGAGCTACTCCTAGATGAGGCAGGTTCACAGAGCGGCTCATGGGTTAAACAATGTCCCTCATGTTTCCCCTCCCTTCCTGTGTGCCCAGACAGAATGAGCTTTATCTTCTTTACACACAAATATGCCTCACCACAATTATTTAGTATGAATCATTGTGTAGTAAAGAAGCAGCCTTTTCAATAATCCCTTACAACAAGGATACTTTAAGGAGAGATGGCATCTTAAAAATATAATCTCAAATTCTAACCATTTCTCCAGTTTTGATGGGCAGAGAGCTTACTGCTGGTATCACTTTCTCCCAGGTCCCAGGAGCAGCTTTGGAAGAGAGGTTAACAGGGTTTATATCAGCATGAAACAGCCCATCACATTAGCTGAATTGTAATAGTAATAATGATAATAAAATCACAGTGAAAATATTAAAATCACAACCACAGGTTTGCAGGCAAAGTTCACGACCTGTAAAAAGTGTCAATGTATTTTGTACCCCTGCCTCCAGTATTCAAAACAGGAATATCACTAGTGGAAGACTAAATACAACTCTAAAGAGTTACTACTTTTTTACCACAAATTCAAGCAGGAAATCATATATTAGTTATCTCAAACAACCACATCTACAGTCAGCCTCTGGAAGGCAAGAAGTCACTAGAAGTATAGTTCCTTGAGAAACATCCGTAGAGATAAATATATTTCTTGAGTCAAGCTATTTAAGACTGGAGAAGAGACTCATTACAGACTCATTACTCTGTTTTGCAAGCCTTTTGACACTAAACACAACCTCATATAATCACAGTTTATGTCTGGGTTTTGAGAACAAGGAAACGGTGTATTGAGATAGTAATCGACAATTGCCGGTAATTCCTTTGTGATCTAATATACTTGTATTTTATAAAAACTTTTTTTTTCATGTCATATGCTGGGGTTTTTTTTGTGTGTCTGTTGTTAAATTGTATTATCCTCAGTCAGAAATCAAGCATGATTTAGCAGTTTCCCATTCTCAAGAGGCTAAAGGAGACTATACCACAGCACCATCCTGCATGTAAATACTGAAGAAGGACCCTCCACATTATATGTTGCATATGAAAATAAACCCTGGCTTTTGAACTTGAAAGATGGAAGCAATCTAGAATAATAAACAGTTCCAGTCTGACCCAAAATCCAGTGACATTTAGAGAAAATCTCTTGACTCTCTGGACTGTTACACACTTAATGGCAAATCATACTGCAAGCCAAATGGTAACACTGCTGAGTGCATTGGGCAACTTTGGTGCAAATATATGGAAGATGTTTCTAATTTGCGTCCAAGGTGAGAGTTTTGTTAAATGCTACAGGCAGGGCAAAAATTTCCTCCAGAACTGGGTGAAAGTATGGGGAGCAAGTATGACAGCTAACAACCTGAAGGAAAGTCCCCATGGTTCAAATTCCTCTGGGGTGCTGTGAAAAGTTAGATGGGGTCAGCAAAGTGTGTGGTAGGTTATGTGTTGCCTGTTCATCTCCTCCCTTGACCTCCCACCAGTGTGTAACATCCATCCCTAAACCTCCCAGGGCCACTCTCTGCGGTCCTATTTTCTCCAAGATGGGGGCTTATTCCAAGGAGCAAGGACATTGCCTATCCCTGCACTGGGAAGCTTCAACTACTTGTAGCTCCCCTGGGCTTCACCACGCTTACAGAAGCAATGTCCTTTTCCTCTTCCCATGGTGTGACACAGGCCTTCTTCTCACTGAACCATTTCACCCATCCTTCCCATTTACCACTGGTGCTTGATTTTATTCTTTTTAATCATTTGCACAAGTGCAGCATTGGAACATTGCTCTTTGAGAGCAAAAATGTACAGCTGGAAAAATGGAGAGGTGTCTGCCAGATCACAGGTCTCTTCAAATCGGCCTCTATCATGTTCACTTTCTGGACAGGCAGCCAGTCAAGGACAGTGAAAATAGAAGAACAAAAAAAGCAATCATAAAACCCAGCCTCTGAGGGCACACGGTTGTCTGCAGTGTTCTTACAGATCAGCTTTGCCTCTCATCCACAACTGCTTTGCAAAAATCGAAGTAGAAATGCTGGAAAACACAATCTGACTCAGCACAACCATTATCAAAAGAACCTAGTTTCAGCATATTTCAGTCACATTTTAAATTCCACAATTTTATAATCATCAGGAGATTTTTTAGATCTACTCCACACAAATCTTAGTTGGCTTGGGCCTAGCAAGTATATACTGGCAATAATATAGTAGGCATTTTTCCTGCCATTTTCCTCCATCTTATATAGTGCTTATACTATAAGGACATCTTTTATCCATTTTGTACATCTATCTTAATATAGTATCCATTAAAAAAATGCAAGCATTTGCAGCCAAAAACGGAGAAAATTCTATATTTCCTTTAGACCTATTTTAAGCCTGTGCAAAATAAGAGGGTCTCTTATGCTGAAAGGGTGCCAATCATTGAAGTATCTAGGTTCAAAGTACTGTATATTCTAGGCTGGAACGATTTTGTATCAGTTGCTGCCTTCAGGCAATGTACTTTGATAACTTAAGATTCTTGAAATAAAGAAAACTAATTCACTATCTGGATTTTAATAGCTTTTGGTGACAGACTTCTACTCTGTGACCTAATGGTCATGATGAGACACTGGTCGGGCAAGTAAAAATCCACTTCCTAACTCTGTCTGTAAATGGAACTTTATTTACAGTCAAGTAAACAGACTCCGTGGAACAAAGGAAGCTAGATACAAGCCTAAAGCTTTTGAAAGCCCCTCCGCAGTCTTCAAAAGCAGCAGTTCCTCTCCACTGGGAAAGTTGCTTGGGCAGTTCAGTTTAAAGGGAACACCTTCACTAAATAGAGTAGTCCCAACATCTAGCTTTAGTAAGGAAGTGCAAGAAAAGAAATCCTAAAGGGATAAAAAAAACTGTAAGCTTTCTAATAAACTCCAGTATCTCTCTGCATGGTATTTTTTTTTCCTGGGAATTCCCATATTTAAGCAACTGCATTATTGCAGTGTGAGCCATGGGACCTGCAGTGTAGTTTATAGCTGATTTTATAATTTAACACCAGGATATTTTTTTCTCCTAGCAGGATGAAAAATAACACATGTTATGACTGGGCACCTTTAAGCCTCAACGTGTGGGAATTCCTTTGTAACTATAAATGACATGTCTAATGATAGCTCTAATGCCTTCTGTTTGCTTCATTCTGTTTGCACTACAAGCTGAAGCAAGTTTTAATGAAGTAAAAGCTCACATTAGCTACACCCAATTCATAATTGTTTTGATTTTGTAAGCAAAGTTCACAGCTTAAAGTGATCAAGCAAAAACTGTCTGTTTGATAATCAATCGTTTGATGTTAAGATTATAATAGCTGTTTTGTTGAAACCTCTTATTCAGATTAACATCAAGCATAAAAACATCAACAGGATAAAAAATGAAATCTGATTTTTATGTATTTGATTATTTCATTTGGTGAAACAAGTTTATAAAACCCTAATAGAATGTACTGAACATGTTATTAGCCTGTATTTTGTATCATAGGTATCATAATAAATATGTCATTTTGTTTTCACTCTATATAGTAAAAATTGAATTTTCAATCACATTTTTCTACATTGCAAAGGTGATGTGCAATAAATTACAAAATACCATCATTAGACTCAGTTATGCCAAGTCTCACCTCTTATTAAAACATCCAGTCAAACAGAGGCATTCTCTGCTGTTGTTATTTATAGCTCTACATCAAACAGGTCTAGCAAAGACAGTATCAAGAAAAAAAAGTGACAATGGACTTTGACCACTGAGTCTGTAAGGATCCACCACACACTAAGTTTTAAATTTGTCTAATATTAACCTTGCCAGTTGGAAAGTTCACCTTTTTTCCTTACTGTTACGGTGTTCACTTCTTTGAACAACTACTAGCTATAAACCAGAAAAAGTTTATTATATAACTCAGCTAAGTAACCTTTTGTCTTTGTGAGTGAGCATTTGTATCAGTCACAATGCCAGGAGAGCATCCTTGGCAGCTCCCCTCTGCTGGGTAGCACAGCCACAGCTATAACCACTGCCCCTTGTGCCAGCTCCAGCAGGGCAGCCAACCCTGAGAAACCCGAACTCAAGGTCAGCAGCATGCTGAGGGATTTGGGGGTGGAAGGGGTAAGCAGGTAGTCACCAAAGCAAAGCAAAGCCATGACCTGCCATTATGCTAAAACCATGTACTATGGTTTTTCATCTATAAGTTATTTTGGATGGAAAAATGAATCAAGAATACCCCACTGGATTATTGGTTACTTCCTGAATTAGTTTCTTAGATTGGCAGCCACTAAGATGCGTGCTGCTGACATTGCCTTAATTGCTCAGTCTGGCCTTCTAAACAATATCTATACATTACAGAAGAGGGCTTTGCTTTGCCCTTTATGTTATACTGCTCCAAGAGAGCCACTACAAATTCCATGAAAAAATTTTTTCTGTTGGTCTCAAAGATTTCTACCTCCAAAGAACACATATCAGCAGGGCCCTGAAGCCTGTCAGACCCTGCTGAGGACAGAGAAAAGAAAGGGGTGGGAGGGATGAGAGAACTTGTAGCTGTTGTTTTCCACTGACTTCATCTCACAGTGGATGCACACTCTGGTTCAAGCTTTCTCCATGACTGAAATATTTCTAAGGGCTCTCTTTGGGGTAGATTTTCAGCTATTTTCTATTGTCCAAAGTCACACTGGATCTCCTTAGTTATCAGGGAACTTGAAAAGCACTTTTGTCTCTATCTGATACCCAGCTGGTTTTTTTTTTCATCCCTCTGCAAAAGTTTGCTGAAGTTGGCTCACAGATTCCAGAGTTAGAGAGGGAGTACAGGCACCTACAGACCCCCTTCACATTATAATCATCTACTGTCCTTGCAATATTAGCCAGAAGGTGGAATGAAGGCAGGAAGGGGAAGCAATAAAGTTATGAAAGAGGGTAGTCAAGTAGTATTTGCTTTATATTAAATATATTTAGTCTTACTTTACTGTTTGAACAACATTTTGGTTTAAGAGTAATGTTACTCCCCTACTATTCAGAACATATATTATCAGAGCAATAATCCAACTGGCATTAGTCAAGTATTCTTACAGAAAGAACTACCCAGCTTTCATAATACATTGTGCTTTGAATGCTTTATTGACAAGACTGTGGAAACATAAAGGAAAAAACAACCAGCATGCAGTTAGTTCAGTTTATTGAATTGCAATATGGATGTTCTTCATTGTGGCTTTCAGAAGCCACTGAGCAATTCTCACTGCAATGAGCAAAATCTTCACAAAAAAAGAAACTCTTTTTTCCTTTTGTAATGTACTAGTCCAACTATATTGGTTTCACTGTTTGGGACTTTCCTACAAATGAACATAAATATAAAATAACTTTTTTATCTGTCTTTAGAATACTCACAAATGGCTACACGGAATGCAACCCAACATGCAAGGAAAATAGGGACTACTTATAATTCAGTCTGGAAAGGTGTATTAGCCTTTACCCAGTATGGTCAACATAACTGAAAAAAATGTCTCATTAGTTTTCTCTTTTATATTTACTTTCCTACTTTCTGTAATAATTTTTTCTTCAATATGCACACCTACAGCAGTAGATACAATGGCACGTAGATACCATCAGCTCATATACTAAAACACCAGTTTTATAATCACATTTGATCTGGTTTTATTTAAAGTGAACAGACTTCTTACAGAGAACAACCTCCTAAACAGAGGCAATGTGAACCTCTACAGGAATCAAAAAGAATAAAGAAATCAATTGGCAAGACACTGCTTTTCATACTGGCAGTTAAAACACTGTATAATCCTCACTTAATTGTTTGTCACTATTTCATATGTTTACAGAAGCTTGAAAAAGGCAAGTCTTCCTTTTACTACTTCATCTAACTGTTTTACTTTCTGTGTCTTGAGACCAACTTTTTCTTCACAACAGCCACAATATCTCAGGCTTCCTAATAATTAACAGAAATCATAACATTTAGAGCAGAAATAAATTACAGGCGAAACAGCCTCCCCCAAATCCACCACTCGGAACAAAAGAGAAACAATGTCTCATTTAGTAACAATCCTCCCACCCTTCTTCCTCCCCTTCTTTCCAGCAAGTTTTCTTGGCTTAGTTAGCTGACTGCTTCTTCCTGGAAATAGGTCAGCTTCCAGCCTGAGAGCTTCTGTGTGTGTGAAAGCCTGAGACACTGCCTTTCCCTTGCAATGGTTCAGAATGCAAAAGCTGCACTGAGGAGTTATCAATAACCTCCTATAAAAGCAGCCCAAACCTGAGAGGACACAAATTGTGACTGAAAAGTTGGAGAGACTGTGATAACACAGCTAGGAGCTGTCTATTTTGTTGTTCTGACAATGCTGCAGAATAAGAGACCTAATTAAATTTATCCACAACTTCATTAGTTAGCCTACAAGACTTGTCTTTCTCCTGGTAACTCCCTACTTGTGGCCCAGATATTGCCCTCCTTGGCAGCCAGAGCAGAAAAATAAACCACTCTTCATCTGTAGTTAAGAAATCCAGACAATCTACTATACACACAAGGACTGGTTCCAAATAAATGCTCAGGAGTAGCTCCTGCAGGATTGACAACTTCCTATGAGTTTTTAATAAAGACAGCAAGTATTCAAGCCTACTCAAATTTATTATCTTGGCATGTTTCCATCCATGTTTTCAGTGGGGAAAAACTATTTTACAGAAAATTCACTTCAATTCTATCTTTTTGTTATGACATGCAGTTTTTCATTTATCTTGGTACTAACAGGATTTTTCAACTTTGTCCTTAGAATACCAAAATTTTTTTCAACACCACAAAGAGATTAAAACTATGTGAGGGTAACAAGCTGTACACATACATATGTTATTTATGCAGTTGTCACTGGCATTCACAAGTAATGATGATAAACACAAAAAACCTTGCATGCTTCCCTACGATAAAAACTGACTTTCCAAATGGCATTTCACTCCAGCAGTTTCTCTTCCCTTGTGTCCACATTATCAGCGGTTGCATTTTCTCTTCTTTAAACCAGAAATATTTCCAAATATAGTCAGAGAAGCATGAGCCACACTACAACTGTAAGAGAGGAAATGCATGTCACCACACTGAAAGCAATGTGACTGCTATCTGTACACCCTATATGCCACATTTGCCCTTCTCAGCTGCTAGGAAAACATGATTGTACAAAGCAAAACCACAGGTTTTCACACAAATATCAAGAAGGGAAAGCAACCACAGCTATCTGTACTTCCCTACCCATATCACACTCTAGCCTATATGAAAATTATAGTGTATTACATATTATATTGTGTGTTATATCATATTATATCACTGTTAAATGTCACCTGAAAGGCTAGACTAGAAAAAAGCTGAGGGACTTGCCATCACCATCCACCCCTCTGCCACTCCAGTGTCACAGCCTAAAGCATGAGGACTGCAGTGGGTCCAGTGACCATTCCACCACATCATTTTTAGGACAGCATGTTTAAGACCCTGTTCCTCCCTCACAGCTTCTGAAGCTAACTGGAAACTTAGCTCTGTACACTGTACACAGACAGCCACAGAAATAAGAGCAGCTTCAGCTGTAAAAAGTTTGCTACATCAGCTTCCTGCAAGAAGAAAATCTCCAAAGCACCACAGGATATATAATACAATACTTGGAAGAGCTATAATTATCAGAACATTTGTTCCCTTATGCCAGAAGTAATGACTATTTCTCTCCTTTGATTTTAATGGGAGCTCATGGCTGGGCATCCTGAATGGTAGGCAGGTGGTCCCAATCACTCACCTGAAATTGCACCTTAATGCACCTTGAAATGATCAATTCTGGCATCAGATAGTGTCTAGGCAGAATTTAGGCACATTAAAATCAGGAAAACAATCCAGGAAGCTCAGACTTCAGCAGCTGGCTAACCCACAATGAACCTAAAATTACCTGTCACTTAGGTGTCATTACACAAAGTTGCACAAAAGTTTAGAATATGAATCAGGTGTAGAAGCAGCCCGGTCTAAGCGCGAAGTATTCTACCCTACTGTTAACCCACTCTGATACCACAGTAAGAGGCATTGAAGGATTTTCAATTAATTATTTTGACTTGTAATAATTAAATTATTTAACTAAATAGCTAAGTGACTTCTTTTTATGTACAACCACATTACCAATTGTGAATTGTATGGGTAGTTGGTCTCAAAAAGCCAACTCAGAGCTCCTTCCAGCTAAGTGCCCGGACATTAGGCCACAGGCAAGATGTATCTTTGCCTGTCTGGAAACATGAATATACATCCCGGGATGAGCTGAGATCTTTTTTCAATTTATGGGGTAGAGACTGCTTTGTTGCCAGGTGATGCAAAGATGCTTCTGGAAAACACTGAGAGGTGAATCTACATCACCATGAGCCTCAAGGGAGAGCTAGACCCATATTTCCTAGGTGACTACAACCATTACTTCTGAAGCAGCTACCTCTTGAAAAAAAGCTGAACTGGACACCTGTCTCCCAAAATTCTTCCCCATCCTTGACCTCAGTAGAAGGAGGAACCTCATGCTGGTGCCTGAGAAGGATGGAGTTCAAACACCCTTGATCAATCTCTTAGCTGCAGGAGTCTTCCTGCTTTGCTAGAGGCTGGCTTTTTGTGCATTTTAAGGTGCTGAGTCCAAGGCACCTAACCCTGCACTCTGGGGCAGGGGGACCATGTTTTAGGTGAAGGGGGACTGCAGCAGGCACTCTCCCAGCCCTCAGCCCACACACCACACAGGGTCTACCCAGATGCCAGTGCTCAGGTTGGTGAGAGGATACTGTAGTTAGAGTTCAGAAGGAAGTTAT
>VXBC01006792.1:0-13461 GCA_013399945.1 Ploceus nigricollis | reverse complement strand
GCTCCAGCAGCATTTTTCAAACATGCAGTGAATTTTGCCTCTGAAGGCAGTGACCACCAAAGTGTTCCTTCCCATCATCAGCCTGTAATGCTGCAGAGTCTCACTGTGAAGGGGCAGGAGAGAGCTGGATCCCCATCTGTACAAGGTCAAGGGAACAAGACAGGAGCAGGGAAGGCACAAATGTTCGGTGGAGTATTGTGGGACTCCCCAATGCTCTGGGCTCATCAAGCACAACATCGCGTGATGGAGGGAGAGAGGAGTAAGCAGATCTCCCACACGGTGTGATAGATGAGATCTCTGCACCATGGTATGGCTATCCCAAGAAGACACGTTAGTGACATGCCAGAGATGTCTGTCCCAAAGCCAAGGTTTTTTGCTGAGAGCCCCTAGCCATGTTTAAGTACTTCAGCCTCCTGCTATTTCTCAGTGACAACCTTGTGAGTCTTTCCACTGACTTGAATGGAAACTGGGATGAACTGCTAGGCTTTTTCTCTCACTGCTAATTTAGATGTCTCTTAGATGTAGTTCAGCTGGTGTTGAACTTTCTTCTGAACAATTTTCCAAGCTAGGAAATTCTGCAAGTGTTGGTCAAAGTGGAGAGGTCTTGCTATGATTGCCTATGGTTTGTAGAACACAATCTCTGTTTTGCCAAACAGAAACCCTCATCAGAATGGGTGTTTAAGCTCCTACCCAAAGGCATAACCCCCCCAAACCCTAGACCATGGCACCTGACCCCTGACCCCAGGCCCTGAGTTTTGGTTCTGACTGGTGACCCATGACCCCTGGTACCAACACCTGCGTTCAGGACCTCTGATGCTGAGCCCTGGCCCCTGACACTGATTGGTGACTGCTGACCCCAAGCCCTGACCCTTAAACCCCAGTCTGACACCTGACCCTTAACTATCACCATTGCCTCCAACCAGCTAGCTTTGCACCTGCCCCCACCTTTGTCATTAACCTGTGACCATAAGCACCAAACCACAACCACTGCCACAGACCCATAACCCTTGACCCCTGAGCTTTAACTCCTGACCAGTGAGCAGTGACCCCTCACCCAAACACCAGACCTTTGACCTGACACGTGATTTTGACCTCAATGCAGGGTATCTGTCCCCATAGCATCTGAACCCTGACTTAAGCCTGGTCCTGACCATAAATCCTGAGACTTCACCCTGACCTCTGCTGGCCCTCAGAAGAGAACATACTCCTGCTATTGATCAGGAAGACAGAAGTGATACTTAGGAGAGAACACCATGAGCAGGTGGTTTTTCACACCGCTGCACCTGCCTGAACTGTTTGCACATGGCTTTCTTGAATTATTTTGTTACTAAACCCACATCTATGCCTTGAAGACACCAGTTATTTAAAAGCTTTATAGTCAAACCAACTATTTGTCATAACACATCTCACCTAGGACTCTGCTTTTAGGTGATCAGAGACTTGGTCCCGCTCGTGCTGGGAGCCAAGAGGAGACAAAGGCTCCGAGGACGACTGAACAAAGCCCGCAAGGCAGGCAAGGAGGGTTGCAGCGTTTTTCTCCTGTGTGTGTGTAGATGCGAGAGAGGCAAACCAGCAGCACACTGGAGCTTGTGAAAGGCTGACTATTTCTACATGGTGAGATCTGATTTTGCTCTCCTCCTGCAGTGGCTGGAAGGGGATTGTCCTCGTCCGTGTGTTCGTATGAGCGCTGTGCCCGGTGCCGCTCAGACACAAGCGCTCCTCGCCGAGGTAAGGACACGCAGGGCTCACGGCAGCCCAGGCACGCCGCTCCTTCCCCGAAAGCGCAGCAGCGCCGCTGCCCAGCCCCGGCTCCCCAGCAGGGAGCAGCGCTGCTCCACAGNGCTTGAAGCCAGCTGCTGATCCCACAGGCTGTGAGCGGGCAAAACTGCTTTTCCCAAGGGCCCAGTGAGGTATGTTCAGTGTACACTCAATGTTTCCTCAGAGCCCATGATTCCCTCTCCTCCAGGGACTGAACTGCCTGGCAGAGTTGTGGTTTTGCTGTGGAGAGCACGGCAAGAGCTGTGTGCTGGGGCAGGGCTGGTCCTTTGGAGCAGCCCCACAGCATCAGAGGGGCTCAGCCCCAAGGCCGTGTGTGTGCTTGGTGCTGGAGGTGCCTCTCCACCCTTAGCTACCTTGCAGTGCCAGTTCATTTCTCATGGACAATCACTTCAGGCTTATTCTTCATTTGGGCTGGGTTTGAAATGGCATCTGGAAGCACAGAAATCCAACATCCTTGTCCCTCTGCCCCACTGAGCTCTCCGTGGTGGGCCCAGGAATGTTCCTCCTTCTGACACTTCCCATCACCTCTGGCCTCTAATTTCTTTAAGAAGCTGTGCTATTCTCCCCTGGGATGGAAACATATTAAGTTATGACAGGAAAAATAGTTATGATAGGAAAAATACTTTTGCCAGCAGGAGGATTCCACAGTCCAACACAGAAAAGGCATGAATGTAATTACTTGGGGTGATATATTCATAGTAATAAAAAAAGAATTCCGGAGAAGGATTATTTCTACATCAGCACAGACTAAGTGCAGAGCATGTCATTTGTCTTGGTGCATTTTACAGCTGTGGAGGGCAGTGGATGATCAGGCTTACAGAGATTCTCTGGGCCTGTTTCAGTGCAGGGAGAGCTGTGTCACAGCAAAGCCTTCCCCAGCAGTTCAGAGACATTTCTGGATCCTGTGCTGCCAGTCCCAGGCTCTATTCCAGTTTCTCTTTGGAGTGATTTGTGCATAGTGAGTATGAGACATCCCAGGGCACTTTAGGCACCTGTCATTACTCACTCACATCACTCCATCTGTCCTCATGTTGTGCAGGGCTTGACTTCAAGGGCTTTTTCAATGCACCAAGAAACCCAGAAGTACAACACAAACAGCCCTGCAAGAGGAAAATGCCATGGCCTTGGTTCTCCTGCAGGGCTGAGACAGGGAGAGAAGAAGAGGCTTTAGCTGTGCTGCCCAGTGGTGCATTAGAGGACGTGTAGATACCTTTGGTTTTTTTGTACCTGTGTAGGATGAATACAATCAGGCAGATGAATAAACATGCCCTTGTCCTGAAGAAGAGTGGATGAAATGTGGTAACCCATGTCCAAGGCCAAGCCTGAGAGAAAAATGAAATTTTCCCATGTGTTGAAATGTGGACAGTGCAGAATTTGTCTCACACCTATGCAGAGCTACTGGGCTGGCTGGGAAGCCAGTGAGAGGTGAATTGGTCCTGAATTTGCTGTGTACAAAAGTGGCTGATTTCTCTGGGGCCAGAGCAGTGTAGGGAATGCCCAGTGTCCTCTGAGCTTGTGCTTCTGCCATTGTTTGCTGTCTAACTAGATGTAAAACCTGCTTGGATGTTTTCCCAGTCATTGGTAATGGCTGTATCCCATGGAGAAGTCTACCTTCTAAGGGAGGAAGGGCTTCTGCTATATCTTAAGAGGGACAACAGGGAAGGAGGATTAAGAAAACCTTTCCCTCTCAGCTGACATAGATATGATATGATCCTCAATGACTCTTAGTCTTAAAAGGCACTTTCAGGGTTTTTTTCCTCAGTAGTCATGTGTAAATGTAATTTGTTTGTTCTACAGCAGTCTTGAGGGAAATAACAAAGACTGTGTGTGTAGTGACTGAGCCTGTACCATGTAAGCTGCTGCACTCTTTAAAATCTCATTGAGATAATAGCCCTAGTGCCATGACAGTGATAATTTCTCTGCTGACAGGCTGAACACTCCAGCAGTAGCTCAGCTGTAACTCCTGGAATTAGGAATTCCTGCTGAGATCCAGTGGCCATACCCCAGGCTGTGTCCCTACATCTTCCTGCCATTTGGCTGATGTGCTGCCCTCCTCCTGCCAATGCTCTGACTGTAAGAATGGAGCACTTTTACTCTTGAAATAGCTGAGACCTGTTGCACAGCCCAGTAAAGTTACTGAAGCATTTATTTTGGATTTCAATAGGTTTGGCTCTAGGCATCAGCAGCATTGCTCTTGCTCAACATGAAACTGGAAGAAACCTTTGGTAAAACAGCCAAACTAATATTCTGCAGGGTAATCTTAGCTGCTCAAAAACAAGATTAGGTGTGATACAGAAAGTGTGTAAAAGATTAACAACCATTATTTTTAAAAGCTTTATCTGAAATGATCCAAGCTACCTCAGCCTTGCTTTAACTTGTTGAAATAGATATCTGTCTTTCTATGTATATGGGCTTNAGTCTACCTTCTAAGGGAGGAAGGGCTTCTGCTATATCTTAAGAGGGACAACAGGGAAGGAGGATTAAGAAAACCTTTCCCTCTCAGCTGACATAGATATGATATGATCCTCAATGACTCTTAGTCTTAAAAGGCACTTTCAGGGTTTTTTTCCTCAGTAGTCATGTGTAAATGTAATTTGTTTGTTCTACAGCAGTCTTGAGGGAAATAACAAAGACTGTGTGTGTAGTGACTGAGCCTGTACCATGTAAGCTGCTGCACTCTTTAAAATCTCATTGAGATAATAGCCCTAGTGCCATGACAGTGATAATTTCTCTGCTGACAGGCTGAACACTCCAGCAGTAGCTCAGCTGTAACTCCTGGAATTAGGAATTCCTGCTGAGATCCAGTGGCCATACCCCAGGCTGTGTCCCTACATCTTCCTGCCATTTGGCTGATGTGCTGCCCTCCTCCTGCCAATGCTCTGACTGTAAGAATGGAGCACTTTTACTCTTGAAATAGCTGAGACCTGTTGCACAGCCCAGTAAAGTTACTGAAGCATTTATTTTGGATTTCAATAGGTTTGGCTCTAGGCATCAGCAGCATTGCTCTTGCTCAACATGAAACTGGAAGAAACCTTTGGTAAAACAGCCAAACTAATATTCTGCAGGGTAATCTTAGCTGCTCAAAAACAAGATTAGGTGTGATACAGAAAGTGTGTAAAAGATTAACAACCATTATTTTTAAAAGCTTTATCTGAAATGATCCAAGCTACCTCAGCCTTGCTTTAACTTGGTGAAATAGATATCTGTCTTTCTATGTAAATGGGCTTTACACTAAAATTCAGGAAGCACCAAATTTCAGCTTTCGCCTTGTGGCATCTCAGCTTGATGCACAGGCAAGGCAGCTGCCAAGAGGAGAAGTTGCCTTAGGCCTTCCTTTGCTAATTTCAAACTCCTGGAAAGCTGAGCCTGGTGCTCAGGCAGAGATGGAAGTGACTGTAGGGTAGCACTGCTTGCCTAAGACACAAAGATCTTTCATAGCAGCAGATCTTGCCCTTGCTCCTGCCAGTCCCTCTGACTTTCCATGCTGCTGTTCCTTTGCTCCTTGCTGTGTTCCTCGCTGCTGTCTGCCAGCTGCCTGGCCCCATCCTTGAGCTGATGGATTCTGTTGCTGCCTACTCTTCTGAAAGGTCCAGAGCTGCTGCACCTGGGCCCAGGCTCAGCTTTGATGGCTTCATCAGTTCTGCCTGGTTGTGCTCTTCTCAGAGATCACATAGACATCTAAGTTAGCTTGAAACTTGTGCTGAATGTCCTTAAAATAAAGCAAAGCCACTAGAAGCTGTATGCCATTTCCTGAAAGCAGCTGGTCCTTGTTTCCGTCAGAGAAAGGATGCCGAAGCAGCACTGTGACTTTGCATGGCTGTTCCTGCATTGCTGTTGTTCTGAAAAATAATATGAGCACACTAGACTGGAGCTAACCTGCCAAAATCTTGGTAAAGGGGGACCACCCTGCATTTCAATTATAACTTGGAATAAAATCTTGGCTTTGTAAAGGTTTCTTGCCTGCTGTTGTTGTGGTGTTCTTTCAGTAAAAAAAAGTGCCCCTACTGTCTTTCACTCATCACATATATGTGATATTTTGTACAAAGAGTTCTTAAAAAACCTGCAGTATGCTAAATGGGAGAGATTCACAGTCAGGAAAGAGCATGTAGCATAAAACCTCGGGAAATTAATTAATTAGTATGCGAGTGAATGATGTAATTTTGCTGATATTAAATTAATTGATTAAAAGGCCCAGAAATTTTCTGAATCATTGCAATGTGATTTAGTTTAGGGTTTTTTTTGGAGGGTGGTGATGAATAATTCTCGTGTTTGTGGAGATCAGTCATGCTTGTAGCACTTCCTGCCTGTTTTCCAAATTGGATTGGCCTTTACAACGATTTTTATAAATTAAACTACTGCAGCATTGTACAGCTCTCATCAAATGAACCAATTCTTTGCAGAAGGCAGCAAAGTTGTGCTGGGTCTGATGTTGCTTCTCTGTCCATAGAGCAAATTGTTCTGGAGGCTGCTGTGCTGCTGGGCCGGAGAAATTTAGGAGAAACATTCCTTCTCCTCTGTACATGTACTAGATCTGGAGTAGTGGATCAGTAGGAGATCTGCCACAGGAGACAGAGCTCTTGGCATTTAACCTTTGAAGGGTAAAACATTCTGAAATGTAACAAAGAAAAATCATGCTCCCTCTCCTTGTGCGTGCAAGAAATTTCTAAAAGTGCTAAAAGTGTAAACTCCAAGTTCTGTGCTAGAGCTGGTATGTTTTTTCTTTTATTTACTTGTGGTTTTGTTGTACCGCTTCTGTTGAAAGCAACAGTTAGATTTCTGAAAAAGACCACCTGAGCAATTAGAACAGGTGAACCTTTGCTGGGAATAAATTGCCAGTAGAAGCAGTGCTTATGGCACCCAGGAAATGTGGATTAGTAGGGAGTAATTAATGGGCCTAATTTGGTGCCACAAAGGGAACATCACAGCTCTTTGTGCTCTGACACAAGCTGAATGTGAATGAGTCCCCAGAGGTGTTTGCATGTGGGTTCCAATGACTGTAACCACATGCATGGCTCAGCCATGAGCATTTACCCAAGCAATGCCCAGGGTCGGTGAATCCTCCTGCCTTTCCCTGTCTTTGCAATGTCTGTTGGCAGTTCTTCAGTCCTGTTGGCAGGATCTTCTAAACTCCCTCAAGATCTCTCTCCATTCAAGCCCTGTGTCAACACCTGTGTTCCCAAATTGATATGACAGAGCCACAGTCTGGCTCAACTTGAAGGAATCCAGCTGTGCAGTGAAAACAAAGCACCCAAAATCTGGTACATGGCATGGGTCTGTCCAAGTTACAAGAAATGGACACCTCCTTGTTTCCTCTGTGGACAAGAGGAATGTGAGATCTCAGACAAGCACATGTGGTGTAAAGTTTGGCATTGCAGATAGTCCAGTGGCAACCAAATTTTTCTGCTGTAGTGTGATGTTTCCAGAGGTGGAGCTAAGAAGAAGGAAGAGAGAGCTGGAATAAAACCAAACCTTAAAACCTTCTCTAAA
The DNA here is from genome assembly GCA_013399945.1 of Ploceus nigricollis. Classification (NCBI taxonomy): domain Eukaryota; kingdom Metazoa; phylum Chordata; class Aves; order Passeriformes; family Ploceidae; genus Ploceus; species Ploceus nigricollis. The sequence goes on along the minus strand of VXBC01006792.1, from coordinate 6,195 downwards.
CTTTTGTTTCCAGGCACATAACTCAGCAATTGCCTCTTTCCTCCTTGATTCTCTTTACTTTGAGAGTGGCTGATCTGCTAATTCTTACTGGTACCTCTGCTAATCCTCTCTTGGTTTTGGAAAGGCAAATTTGAGCTATGGGGTACCTCAAACGGAAGGGAAGGAGCACTGATGAGGCTCTATTTTTCATCTGTGTTGTTCAGTGTTCACAGGTTTGGGAATAGGCATAGACCTGAGTGATAGACCCCAACCTTAGTGGGGGCCAAGATTAGGAAGACTTAAATATTTTTATACTTCCTCGAGATGTAGCTCAGTTAATCAGCCACAGTCATATTTGACTCTTTCCCTGTCTATGTAGTAGAAATACCATAGCCACAATAAAGTGATACCTTTTCTTTCAAATTCTCTTCACATTTCTCTTCACATTTTCCAGGCAAGTATGTAAGGGTTTTCAAGCAGTAGCTTTTTAGCTGCACCTAGAATGTAACTGTAGGACTTCTTTTTTCACCCCATTTTTGGATTCATGTATGTTCCCTTGCTGGCAAGGGTTGAAAAAAAAAAAAAAAAACCAAAAAAAACTTTCAAAATAATTAAATAATTGACCTGTTGGTTGCTGCAGGGGCTCTATTTCAAAGCCCTTAATTCCCATCTATGTCTTTGCTTTGTTTTTTGTTTTGAAATTAATCCCCCCACGTTGCCAGACTGGAAGGCTGCCCAAAAGGCTGTTGGCATACATGGAATTGATCTTTTAACTTCTAGTGCACGTAGCTTTGGAGTCTTGTGCATGATGCCTGTGTCTTTCCTGAAGCTGGGCATTGGGCAAGCAAATAGGTGTCAGTACATTCAACTTGTTCAGATCTCTAGACTTTTTGCAGAGAAAGTGCAGGCAGGAGTTCCTGTGATGTTAGTCATCTGCAAGCACAAAGGGAATGAAGGAAAATCTGAGAAGCCCTTTCAAAAGCATCACTGACATAGAAGTATTTGTTATTCATATGATTATAAAATACCTTCAGTATTAAAATAAAGCTTACAGATTCTTGGAAAAACCAAAATATACCTGCCAACCAGCAGGACCTTCAATTTAAGAACTGCCTGCATTCATTTTTACTTTTCAGTAAGATGTAGTGAAAGCAGTGCCCTGGTTGGAGCAGGAGAAACGTACTTTGTGCACATCAATGTGCATACATGTTTCTGTGATTGCATGACTTAAAACCCAAACCCAACATGGGACACAAGTAGAGTCTTTTGAGTAAGGTGGTGACACTGTCATCACTAGAGATACTCATCTGTAGGGCCTGGTCTGAGTTTGACATGGAGAAATTTGCTTGTCCTGCAAGGACATAGAATAAAGCACTGCAGAGACATTTCCTTCCAGCTCTAGCACTTCTGTGGAAAGCCTTCTGGAAAATGGATTAAATGACAAACAGCCCCATGTACTTCTGTTGTCACTGAAAATAGAAGGCAATATTTGGTTTCACTGAAAAGCTATGTGGAAAGTTTTATATGCTGGAAGTGCAAGGTCATGGATGATTGCAATCATTCATCCCTCTGAGTCTTGCTGAAAAAAGTTCCTTCCACCATAGTCAACCTGACATCTACTAGTTGGCTGTCTCTCCATTCAGAAGACCAAGCTGTCTGTCCATAAACATTTTCCAACAAAGGAAGGCAAAAGCCTGGGATGTCTGACCTACAGCACTCTCCTCAGATGACAAATAAAGTGCAAGTCCTGTGGATCTGGTGAAACTTGGATTAATACTGCGTACAGAAACAGGACTTCAACATCTAGCAAGCTGTTCTGCATAATTATCCATTAAAAATAACATTCGTTATTAAACTTGAATTATTTTCATTGGTATTATATTGAAATTATTCAACTATTATTAATGCTCTTAAAAAGAAAAGTAAGATGAGGTGACTTCCTTGGTGAGTGCCCCTCTTTGGTTTTGGAAGGTATCCACTGCAGAAAGAAGAAAGGGAATCCCCTTCTGTCTTGTGTGCCCTGCTTCTCACAAACCTATAGTACATACATAATGCCACCTATATAAAAAAGACTTCTGTCAAAAAATAGTTCTTTAAAGGGGGCACACCAAGCAAGACCAAGTAGGCTTTTGAAAGATGTCAGTATTTTTATGGCAGAACTCTAAACCAGCCTTGGCAGTGCAGCCTTAACAGATGAATTACAGGCCAAGATGTGTCCCAGCAAGTGAGCCTGAGCTGATATGAGTGGACTGGGACACGTTTCAGTAAGCCTTCTGCAGCTTCAATTACTAGGGTGGCTTTTTCTTCTGGACAAGGTTGACCTTTTTGTGATGGTGCCCTGCTGTCCAAATCTTCAAATGTATTGAATATGCAACACATTGCAAAACATGTAGCCAAACAACATATATTTGGAACTTCCTTGCTGAAACTGCAGCTGCTCCTGTGTGGAAAAATGATATACACTGTTAAGCCATGCTAAATTTTGTGTAACAAGGGGAAATTCTACTCAGACTGGCAGCAGCAGTAAAAGACCCGATCTGAGAACAGAAGGAAATACACCAAAAACCAGGAATACATCTTTTGGGAGCCAAAAACAAATTCTTAAAAGAATCCCTCTCCTTCTTCAATGGCTTCCCCTTTCATCAAGGATGTGATTAAAAACTGTAAGAGATGGAAATGTCATTGATGTCAGTAGCTCTTGCTTCTTATCCATGTAACTACAAACTACTTCCCAGATAATTACTCTGGAATTTCCTAAAAAGCAAAATTTCATGGAACTACAACCTCAGCCTTCTCAGGGAATCTGGTGCCTCATGATTGTTCTTAACTTTCAAACCAGAGCATCAAGCTTTTCAGTTTCTTTACCCAGCCCCCAAATAATGCTGATAGATGTCTGAGGTAAAGACAAGAAATACTTATGAGACCAGTAGCTCTTATTCCTGTGGACATAAATGCTGTTAAGATGCATCCCTCAGACTGTGAGCAAATCACAGGTTTGAGAACAAAGAGGGAGTGGGTGGGGTTCATCAGATCTTAGGCACATAAACATGGCATTGGGATGTATGAAAGGCACTTGGAAATACCAGCAACTGCATTGCTGTCAATGGCTTTTGGACACTCCATGAAACCTACAAAAAGATGGAATTTTGGCTTAATAAATATCTTATCAAATTGCTCTACTTGGAGAGGAACATTCTCTAAAAGAAAAGACAGGGCTGGTTAACTGGTGAAATCACAGTGGTGCCAGCCTGGAGGATGAATGAAATGCTCTCCTGTTCTGGTAGATGGCAGCAGACAGAGACATAACTGGGTCTTCTCCTTGTAGCCTGAGGCTACAGGTTTCAATGGCTTTGTCTCCTTGGAATGTACTGTGCATCCTTAGGGCTACAAGAGAAGTGAATGGAGAGAGGGGAACTGCACTGAATAAATAACAGTGGGGCAGGCTGGATGGTGTGCATACCCCAAGGTTGCTGTGCAGGGAGTGAACCTGGGCTCTCCCAAGGATGGAGCAGTGCTAGGCTGGCTCCTCTCACATGGATGGCATGTTTATCTTTCTGGGTTTCAAGGATTCTGTAATTTGAATGCTAATAGACCATTCCTGTGGTTTGCTTTGTTCCATGGAATCTGAACAGTGTTTTCTAAGTCACTTTGGCATCTCTTCCAGCTGGATGAGAGAAGCTGTTCCAGCTGGATGAGAGACTTGGTGGAGGGCTGAAAACTAAAACATACCAGAGAAAATGCCAGCCAGAGAACACAATGGGCATCATGGAAGAACCAATGTGCTACAGCTACAGGGTTAATGCTATTACCAGGGGTAAGAATCCTCCAGGCTGCTCATTTTGAATGCCTTTCTTCTCTGTGAAACAAAGGGCTTGGGTCCAAGTCATGACATGTGGGCATAAAGGAGCAGGAGCTTGAAACACAAACTCCTGAACTGATCCATTCACGTCAATGTAGGAGAACAAGATAACAGAGATTTACTTGGTGCAAGGATCTGCATGCTTGCATGTAGGGCTGTATTCAGTGTTTCCAGAGAGGCCTGTTGGATGCTACCCTCAGGAGCTGGCAAGGGATGGAGCACTTTGGCCCCAGTTCAGGACAGCAGAGCATTCAGCACTCAGGAGGATTTACTCACATGCTTAAAGCCAAGCACATGTTTTAGTGTCCTGTTGGCCCAGGGCCCACTTGTGTAGCACCTTGCAGAACCAACTTGAAAAAGGTGGAGTGGGCAGAGCAGCATTAGCTCATGTTATTACTGCCAGTGCCTGGAAATAACCGGGGCGCTGTAGCCTTAAGCCCTCTGCTCTTGTAGTTGCTGTGGTTCTTCTTTTTCTTCTCCTTTTCTTTTTCTTCTTCTTTTCCTCCCCTGGTAACTCTCCATACTGATTTGGGAAAAGTCCTTGTAGGGCCAAACCCTGTATCTTGCAGGCTTGTGCAAAGATCTTGTTGACTTCCTTGGTGCAGGGTTTGGTTGTTGGTCTTGAGGGTCCATCCAGCAAGGAATATGGATCCTGTGACACGGGAAAGGCTTTGGTGGCTCCAGCTCTCTGTCAGCAGCTCAGCAAATGTCCCTTCAGAGCAGTGGGAGATTGACAGCTGCCCTGTGGCCTCTGGGATGCTGTGCTCTGCCACAGCTGGCTCCTGCAGGCTGCAGGGAGCAGCTGGGCACAGAGCACTGCCTGTGCCTCTGCACCCAGGTGCTGCAGCCAGGCAGAGCCCTGGGCCATCTTCCTCATCCCTCCCTGCCTCCCCCAGGCAGTGCCACCCCACCCCTCCTCTGGCAGATGTGGCAGGCCTTGGACTCGGCTGTGCTGTGGCAGATCTCATGTGGAATCTAAGAACATTAAAACCCTCCCGAAAGACAGCCACTTATGTCTTGGGTCCTGTGATCTTGTGAATCTGAAGCCAAAAATTCACTCTTCCTCTTCTGGTGGAGCAGGCACGAGCTGCTTTGGGACCATTGTTCTCATTCTTTCAGTCTAGTGGGAGTTTGCTTGCTTTGGTACGACATAAGTGCTCTCTTCCCTGCAGTGTGTGATGCCCGGCAGGAGTGCAAATGACAGAACTGAGGCTTGGAGCATCTTCTTTCTTCACTGTGGGGGCACTGAATTACCGCTAAAGGACAGCCTTTGTTCATATATTAGTGAATTTCTGTCAGCTGTAGCTAACCACTACCTGTTTTCCGAGACACTTCCATTTGGAAATACTCTGTCTTCTGGATACACTTTCATATAACATGTGTGTAACCCTGCAAAGAGCTGGTAGCCCAAGGAGGAACTGACTCCTACTTGCCAGAGGTGTCTTTAGAATGCCATTTGCTGATGTCTGCAATTAATTAATGTAATTTTCCCATTTTTCAAGAATTTTAAATAGAAAAATAATGTGTTCTAGCACTGACAAGCCCAAACTTTGCTATTTATGATCACTGGGCTTTGAGAGACAGAACCAGCTTCAGCTGATTTCTCCTCTGAGTTGAGAGAGCTCCCTGGCTTCTCATTCTCTGTGTTTGCACTGCACATAATCACTTGGTGAAGATTTTGATGCCACAGCATTTGAGAAAAATTCTTATCTTTGAGTTGGTTTACATGGGAAAGAAAATGGTGCTCTTGCTACAGAAGCCATAAATAACCTATCTTTAATCATATTATCTAATTATTAAGTCTGCTGAACCAAAGTCCTGTGATGTGCCCTGAAGGCTGCTTGTAAACATCAGTGTGGTGTAAGGTAGCTCATGGCTGGCCCAACCACTCAAGAAATGAGCAGCAAAGTGACCATTTTGGTGATGGATGAGTCCTGGGATCATCGTTCCTCACCTTCAGTGAAGACATCCCATTACCTCTACCTGCTGCTGTTTGTGTTTTACAACCCTCATGGTAAAAAGCTTCTTCCCTGTTTCTAATCTAAATCTACCTTCATTTAGTTTAAAACTATTCTGCCTTGTTCATGCCAGGCCCTGCAAAAAATCTGTCTGCATCTTTTTTACTGGCTCTCTTCAAGGACTGAAACACCACAAAACATTCTCTTCTATGGGCTGACCAATCCCAAATATCTCAGCCTTTCCTCATTGGAAATGTGCTCCAGACCTTGGGTCATCTTGGTGGCCTTCTCCTCAACAGCTCCAGCAGGTCAACCTCCTTCCCATGTATGGCAATGGGAAGGAATACTTTGGTGGTCACTGTCTTAGGTCACTGCGTGTTTGAAAAATGCTGCTGGAGC
>VXBC01006790.1:0-13120 GCA_013399945.1 Ploceus nigricollis | reverse complement strand
CAGGCCTGGCCGGGCGGGTGAGGCCCGGAATGCGACCCGGGGGATGTGATCCCGGTCACTCATGGGCGGCACCACTCCGGCTCGGGAAAAAGCCTAATTTTGAGGTTGTTTCTCATTTTTTAAATAAGTTTTTGCATGTGTCGGGGACTGGGAAAAATTAGGGGGCGGGGGAGTGTTAGTTGCGCTGAATGCGGCCCCTCGCCCCACTTTTGGCCGGGAGGTTGCCACTTTTAGGGCATCGGGGCCACTGGCTGCCACCGTGCCTCCCTTCTCCCAGCCCTGGGATGTCTTGTGGGAAGAAGGATTGAGTGCACGGCGTTGAGCATCCCCTGCAAAATGAGCATCACCAGCCCCATGGCACATACTGCACTGCCTTGAAACCCTGGGGACCAGCTCCCCAGCCCCAGGTTGCTTTTGGCCTCTCACACCCTGCACAGTTGCTGCGGGGGGAGATGACATCATATTTCATAACCCCCTCCTTAGCAGTTTAAGCCCACTCATGTTCGTGGTGTCCTGTGGCCACTGCTTGATGGAGTGCTTTGCTTTTGTTCTTGCTGAGTGTGACTCTCTACTTGCCTCATGGACCATTCTACCAAAGGGCCCCTAAAACCAGCTCTGATTTTTCCCTATTGTATCCCCATCTGGCTGTTGAGGCGCCACCACTCCATGTACTGCACAGGTTTTTGGGGAGGGTTTTTGGCAGGTGCTGGGGCCAGGCAGGTCTCCGTGTCACGGGCTGTGTGGGGTGACAAGGCACTGTGATCGGGGGAAAGTCTGAGCAATAACAGCAAAGCCAGCTTTTCGTCAGAGGGCTACTTTCTAGAAAAAAACTGGATGTGGGGTTGTGCTGCTGGCACATGCCAGGACACCCCTATCCGAAGGGGTACTGCTCTGCATCCTGCAAAGGGAGGGTAGACATAGTTGGAGTGTTGGGCTCAGAGCCTTTTCCAGCACCTCCCTACCTGTGGTGGGTTCCAGGGTCTGCCTGCCAGGATCAGTCCTGCGACTGGGAGAGGACACCCCAGAGCAGAGTTGGGCAAAGGATCCTGCTTCACACCTCAGCTCTTATCCCTATACCCATCCAGTGTGGCCAGCACTGCCGACTCAGTGCCCTGTGGCTCCCTGGGGAGCCCCTCTGGACAGGGCTAGCAGCTGCCAGTGACCGGTTGCCAGCACTGTTGGGTGCTACCTGCACTCCCGCTGGGGGTCCTGCTGCAGAACACCAGCCACCAAGGTCCCCCCAGGGACCATGCAGCAGCTCTGGCCTGTCCCAAGTCCTCAGGGCTTTGTGAACTCCAGTGCCTGTCCCTTGTGATTGCTTTGCCGTGTCCTAGCAGCTTCCCTAAAAGCAGGGACTAGCAGGGCAGGGCTCAGGGCAGGAACTGGGGTGCATGGCTGTGCTGTGGCCTGAGCGCTGGCAGTGGCAGGGCTGGGAAAGGTCGGATGGTTTGACTTCTCTGGGACTCTCTAGTGACTGTCCCAGCTGGCTTCCCAACAGGGCTCTGGCCTGGCTCCAGGCGTCATGTGGGAGATAAGGGGACCCTGACTTCCAGCAGTCCAGTGTCCCAGGAGGCCTCACCATCAGGAAGAGGGGAGAGGATCTGCACCGCTGGCTGTACGCCAGACCCCCCTGGATGTGGCAGGGAACCCTGACTCAGGGGGGCTGGGATGTCCTGCTTGGCTCGGCTTGGCTCGGTGTCTGCCGTGCAGCTGCTCACCCGCTGGGTGCCTCAAGAAGGGCCCCTGCCAGCATGATTCTCATTGCCGCCCTGCTTTGGTGCTGCTGCTGGGGTGTAGCTCTGTGGGGAAGCAGCAGGATGGGGAACAGGGAAGTGGGGTGCCTCAGAAAGGGGTGGCTGGTGGGGACACCTGTGGTGCTCTTGGGACATCCCAGGCTGGCCATGTTTTTGGAGAGTGTAACCTTCGTCAAGGGCTCAGCCTCCATGGGGGCTCTTTGTGGAATGTCTGGAGGTGTCTGCATATTCTCTCTGGGTGGGAAAAAGGGAAGGGGAGTGGATCTGTCCTGTTCTGGTCTTGGTCTAGGAAAGCAAGGAGGTGATTTTCTATGTGGGGCTGAGGACCTCTCATCTCTCCATGGTTGTGCCTTCAGAGCAGGGATCCAGGTGTAGCATTCCCCCTGGGGTGCTCTCTGATATACCAGCCTGCAAGCCCTTCACGTCTGCATCAGGCCTGTGCTGCTCCTGCTGGTCCCAGTGTCATTTGGGCTGGGCTGGGGGCTCAGGCTCATGGTGTCCTGAGCGTGAGGTGTCTTGGCAGGATCAGGACCGTGGCTGGAGCCGCCCCCCTGCCCCGCCAAGCGCACATGTCCGCCTGCCCGTGCCCAGAAGATGACCAGGCTGCTCTTGGGGGTGACCCTGGAAAGGATTTGCAAGGCCGTGCTGCTGCTCTGCCTGCTCCACTTCGTCATCATCATGATCCTCTATTTTGACGTCTACGCGCAGCACCTGGACTTCTTCAGCCGTTTCAATGCCAGGAATGCCTCGCGCGCCCACCCCTTCACCAACTCTTACCGCTCCAACGGCACCGTTCCCAGCTACGGGCCAGCCGGTGCTGAGGCCCCATCCCCCAGCACCAAGCCCAGCACCAACCAGTCCTCCACTGAGAAGCCCTTGCAGCCCTGCCAGGAGACACCTCCTGGTTTAGGTGAGACATGCTGGGTGAGCATTGGGGATGAATTTCGCCTCTGACTCTGAACATGGGGCTAAAGTGGGTGGTCATAGCTAACATCCTTATCCCCTGGGCCCTGGGCATGGCTTCCCCATGAAATAGTAGAGAAACTCCAGCCTGAAACTGTATCAGGACAGCTGGTTTCAGGTTTTGTTAGCCCAGTCTCTCTGTCCCAGTTTAGGAAAGGTTCTGAGCGCTCTCTGCCCTCAGCAGTGCCGGTTGCCCTCGCAGGTCCCCCTCGCTGTTTGCTTTACCACTCTGGGCAGGAGCAGCAGGTGACCATGACCCTGACCATGTCCTGTCCTGTGGGCATTGCCCTGCCCTCCCTCCCACAGTTGGGCGCCTGCTCATCGAGTTCAGCTCTCCCATGAGCATGGAGCGAGTGCAGCGGGAGAACCCTGATGTGCGCCAGGGTGGCAAGTACACCCCCCCAGACTGCCTGCCCCGGCAGAAGGTGGCCATCCTCATCCCCTTCCGGCACCGCGAGCACCACCTCAAGTACTGGCTGCACTACCTGCACCCCATCCTGCGCCGGCAGAAGGTGGCTTATGGTATCTACATCATCAACCAGGTGAGGGGGGCAGGGGCAAGGGGTGGCAGGGCTAGGGTGGACAAGCAGGCATTGCTGAGCTTTGCCCTGCAGTTCGGTGAAGACACCTTCAACCGGGCCAAGCTGCTCAACGTGGGATTCATGGAGGCACTCAAGGACGACGAGGAGTATGACTGCTTCATTTTCAGCGACGTGGATCTCATCCCCATGGACGATCGCAACCTCTATCGCTGCTACGAGCAGCCACGGCACTTTGCTGTTGGCATGGACAAGTTTGGGTTCAGGTGGGTGCCCTGGGGAGCTGGGGTGTTTCTGCCCAGGCAGGGTGGGAATAATATCTCTCTGGGATGGCATCAGGGCAACCACCCTTGATGGCCACCTGGGGCAGCCATGAGGTCGATGGCTCAAATTGTGGACCTGAGATGGTAGAGAGCACAGAGCCCTGGGTAGGCGGGTGACACAGGAAAGGGTTGGTAGTTGTACCTGGGGGTCCCCATGGAACTCACCTCCATCTTTGCCTGTTCCTGGGGCTGACCCATTTGCTGTCAACCTGCAGGCTGCCCTATGCCGGCTACTTTGGCGGTGTCTCTGGGCTGAGCAAGTCCCAGTTCCTGAAGATCAATGGCTTTCCCAATGAGTACTGGGGCTGGGGAGGAGAGGACGATGACATCTTTAATCGGTAGGTGCCCAACCCCTCACTAGCACAGACTGGTTGGGGTGTACCAAGCTTCCCACCAAGCACTGAATTAGCACTCTTACAGCACTGGTATTTCCAGTTTTGTGGGGGATGTACATGGGCTGTGCCACATGTCAGGGAGGGATTGAATTACACTCCAACTTTGGAGCTGGGGACCCTCATGGATGGAACTGACCTTTCCCAGAGTGCTGGGGGGCTGCAGAACACCCCTCTGCCTCTCTTGTGGCTGAAGCCTGTGGCGTGGTATGCACTGCATCTGCAGGGTGCTGTGCCTGTGGGCTCTGCACCATACAGGGGCTGGGATGCTAGACTTGGATGTGTCCAAGGCTGAGATTAAAAACTTGGAAGCATCTCAGTGGTGGCCATGCAGCAGCCACACAGTCATTCCTGCCAGCAGCCGGCAGGCAGCAGTACAGCTGCAAGCTGAACGAAGCCCAATCCCCCCACACCCACGTTGGGTGCCAGAGCTGGACAATGGACACCTCACCGCCCATGGGTTCCCCTATGGTGCTGCCCAGGGAAGCAGTGTGCAGCCAGTGGGGTGTCACCAGCCTATAATAGCCAGACTAGCAAAACACCCTTGTGGGAGCCCTGGACACGTGGCACAGTTGTGATTTCCGCACAAGGTGGGCTCAGGGTGGGGGACAAGAAGTGTGTGGAGCTCTGGAAGAGCTTCAGGCAGCCCTTGATCTGAGAGGAGGGCTCCAAGGGAAGGGCTAGGCAGCGGCATTCAGGGAATGTAAAGGGCAGGGGCCACAGAGGGAGGGAGTGAGGGATGGATGGCTGCACATGGATGGCTGCCTGTGTGCGACACAGGCTGAATGCAGCTGCTGGTCCCTGGATGGGAGTGGCGCTTTGGGCACACTGCCATGGGGCATGTGGCACCCTAGGTCATGACACTGGCCTGGGTGGGGCCTGGCTTTGCTCATCTTGGCTTGGCACAGCTTTGTTTAACCAGGGACAGGTTTATTTTGCCTGGGGTCTGACCCTGGAGGTCTCTGGGCTGGGGAATGTCCCACCCTGGTGCCCACACACTGATCCCACCCTTCTCCTGGGCCCCCAGCATATCCCTGAATGGCATGAAGGTGTCGAGGCCCGACATCCGCATTGGGAGATACCGCATGATTAAGCATGAACGTGACAAACACAACGAGCCCAACCCGCAGAGGTGAGTGAGCCACAGGGCTGGGGCAGTTGGGCGATCACTTGGCTGCTCACCCCTGCAGAGGTCCAGCACTGCTGGCACTACAAGACATCCCTCCATCCTCATCCTGCTCTTCTTTCCACCAGATTCACCAAGATCCAGAACACCAAAATGACGATGAAGCGGGATGGGATCAGCTCGCTGCAGTACCGGCTGGTGGAGATCTCCCGCCAGCCCATGTACACCAACATCACGGTGGAGATCGGCAGGCCACCGCCCCGCCTGGCCCGCGGCTAGTGCTCCTGTCACTGGGAACCCCTGTGCCTGGGGTTGGCTGGGCATGGCGGGTTTTGCCCCAGCTCAAGAGCCAGGACTGCACAGGGATGTTTTCTGCCTACTCTGCTGCCTTCTGGAGACGGCTGCCCCCCAGCCGGCCCTTTGGTCCCTAGGATTTCTCCGTCTCCCCCATCCCCACGAGTGTGTTTGCAGGACCCCTGCCCCATACGTGGTGTGTTGGTGGATAAGCCCAGCTGCCCTGCAAGCAGCTCCTGGCACAGAGGGAGGGGGCAACCCCAGGCCTGGCAAGGAGCCCCCAGTCCATGCCAGCTCCTGCCTGCACCCTGGGTGGGGAGGGTGAAATCCCACTGCTCTGTGAGAGGTGGAGGGTCCCCACCAGCGCTGTGAGAAGTGGGGTGCAGGCTTCCCCCTTTACCAGCGCTGGAGCCACTGCTGCCCCAGCTGGGGATGGGAGCAGCCTGGGGCCCCCGGGCAGGCTGGATCAGGGTGAGGTTGCTGCCCTGGCCAGGCACTGCCCATGCTGCTGGGCACACAGACGTGGCTTGCTGTCTTCCTCTGCTTTAGTCTGGTGCTTAGAGCCGGGCCCTGTCTCAGCTCTGCCAAACAGAGACCTCTGATTAGTGAATGCCCCTCGCTGTGCCTCAGTTTCCCCAGGGCTGGGGGATGGCAGCTGTACCCCATCCCCCTTCCCCAAAGGCAGGTGCTGTGTGTGTGTGCAGCCCCTGCCTGCGCCTGCCCTCCCCCCTTTGGTGGGGGAAATAGGGCTGATTTGAACCCCCCAGCGCCTCTTGGTGGGGGGTGGTGCAGCCCCCCTCTAGCAGGGAGGGAATCTTCTCCTTGAGGTCTCCCCTTGCCTGCCTTCCCGCTTCTAGGCCAGGGGCAGGGGGGCTGCAGGCAGGAGAGGCCGGGACCATGCAGGGCAGGAGCCCTGTGCCCCTCCATGGGACTGGGAGCCCCAGCACCCCTGACGCTCCATGGGGGGCTGGGAGCAGTGGGGTTGGGAGCAGGGCAGCTCGCCAGGGCTGGGGGGCACCGGCGACTTTTGTACATTTGAATGTCTGACCCTTTTTTCAGCGTACGTTGAATGCAGCGTTCGGTCGTAGAGACCGGGGGTTTTGTATTTAATAAAAGTTTGAAAAGTTGGCAGGCTTTGTGGGGGTGGGAAAAAACACCATCTGATGAGGAAGTGGGATTGCGGAGTATAGAGGGGATGTCCTGTCTGCCACCTCCAGCTGCTGGCTGGAAGGCAGAGCCCCTGACTCCCTTGGGTAATCCTCCAACTCACTCAGCAATGCAGGGGGGCATAACAAGGCACCCATCTAGGGCAAAGTGTACAGGGCAAAGCCAGCTGCCCTCATTGTGCCACAGATATTTGCTGTCCTCCAGTCCATTTGGGGACAGTGCTTTCCCCCAGCAGAGATAAGCCCGTCCTCCATCCTCTGCCTTATCTCCAGCTGGTTTTGTACATCCAGGTAGGGCAAAGGAGAATGCCCCAGGACCTAGTCAGCTGTTGAGTGCCAATACCTGGCATCAGAGGGGAAAAGAGCTGAACCCATGAAGTCTGGTCCCCCACTCTTCAACCCCTCCCTCCCCCCACATGGTTCCCAAAGAAGGGCACAGCAGGACACAACCTCAGGAATATAAATCTCATTAAAATCTAGGATACTTTAGAACTCTACACCAGGAGAGACACTGGCACAGGCAGCGCTGCCCAGGGACGCGCGCGTTATTGCTAACAATTAGAGGTGAAGAGTAGCGGCGTGACTCAAGGGGCAGGGCACGGGCACCATGCGGGAACCTGCGCCCCTCGCCGCGGCACGACGGGGGGCTCGGGACGGGGAGCTGGAACATCCTGCTGGGGCTCGCCGCCCACTGCCTCCCGCCACCGTGCCAAACTGTGCCGTGGCCCTGTGCCAGCCTCGGGGCTGCAACATAGGGAGCACAGGGTGCTGGCTGGGAGGGGAGCAAGCGGGGTAGGAAGGGTCTCATCCCATCCACCCCAAATCAAGAGCTCCAAGCTCTTTGGCTGGAGCTGGAAGACAGATTTAAAACTGCCCGGCCTTTGCCAGTGCATCCTGTTCCACTAATACTGACTGGGGACTGAGCATCCCCAGATGGCTCGGAGCGAGTGGGCTGGTGCAGCCCTTCGTGTCTCCGCTGGTACCTCTTGCTAAGCAGCAGCTGGGGGGGGCCGGTCCATCCTGCTCCCCCTTAGCACCATGGAGGGTCCTCCCCTGCCAGTGCTGGGGCTGCCAGGGAGAGCTGGACCTCATCCCTGTCTGGTTACCCCCCGGCCAGGCTTAAGTACTCCCCAGCCTCCTGCCCCACTGTGGGGCAGGCAGCAGCACTGGGCTGTGCCCATGCTGCTTGTGGCTGTGCCCAGCTTTGTAGGCGATGCCTGGCCACCCAGAAGGGCACCCGCAGACCCCAGTGGGGCCACAGGGTGGAGGGGTGCATGGAAGGGAACATCCCAGCTCACTGCCTGCACAGCCCCGGCGTACTGTGCATATGTGCGTGCCCACGTACGCCACATCTGTGCCCATGCTGTGTCTGTGAGGGACACACACGTGTACACACGTGTGCTCTAAGTGCTTGTGTCTTGTGCCATCAGATCCCCCATCTCTCTGTGCTGGCCTCGTGCCTGGCAGCACACCTGGGTATGACCACCTGTGAGACCCAGTAGGCTCTGAGCCACAGTGGCTGAGACCCAGGCTGGGGGTCCCTGCAGTGCCAACCCCTGCCATGAGGGCCTTGTGCACACACAGGCCGCAGGCAATCCTGGCATGCTTAACCCTGGTCCCACCCCATGTCCTCCCCATGGGAANCTGAGAGCCCCCATGGTCCGGTGCGGCCCGGAGCCAGGCTCCGCCAGCGGAAGGTGCAAGAGGGGTTAGAGGGGGTGCGGGGATTGTGGGGGGTCACAGTCTGGAGTCCTGGCTGTGGGCTGAGCCATTACTGCCCTGCACGGGGGATGCAGCCGCTGCCTCACTCTGGCCCTTCTCTGGCTGCAGGGGCTGCACCTCCAGGTGGGACTCGGTGGAAGGGCTGAACACCGGGGCGTAGCGCCCACTGCGGTGCTCTGGCAGAGCTGGGCCCCAGTCCTTGCTTGCCTTGGTAGCATTTTTCAAGCGCTAGAAAGGGAGAGGATGGAGACAAGATTAGCACCCACCATGCTCCCCTGCCCCAGTCTACACCAACATGCCAGCAGCTTCCAGGGGTGCACAAACACGTGGTGCCCTATGCACGCTGCCTGCACACAACCACTGCTGACAGCTCCAGTGAGGTCAGGGACAGCCCTGATGGCAGCCCCAAGTGGGACACAGACAAAGGAGTGTAGCCCCTGGCCACCCACCTCAAGCAGTGTGTCCCCCTCAGAACGGCACACTTTGTAGATGGCATAGATGGGGATGCAGATGACAGAAGAGAGCGCCATGAGGAAGCCGATGCTGATGGCCCAGGTAGGGTAGACATACTCATTGTAAGAGATGGGCCGGTACTGGATCACTGTGAAGACCAGGATGAACTGGGAAGGGATAAGCAGGATCAGCCAGTGGGGAGCAGCCAGCTTGCTCTGTGCCCCCACATCTTCCCCGCTCTGCCCTATTGCTGGTCTCCTGAGCCCAGCACCCTCCTCTCCAGGGAGTGCCATGTCCAGGTGAGCTCCTCACTCCCTCCTCCCACAGCCCAATGACCCATGGTTGCAATGCTCACAAATATGATGGCAGGTGAGATGAAGCGCCAGCAGATCTGGAAGAAGAGTGGGGGAGGAAAGCCCAGCATCATCTCAATGTCCTTGAAGTAGTTGCGGTGTCCTGGGGAGAAAAGTGACCATCAGCCCTGGTGGCAACCTGAGCCTCCTCATTGTCCACCTGGCTCCAGCCCCAGCACCATTGTGGTGGGACCCACGAGCCTCCCCAGGCCGCAGCTCCTGATTGGGCAACAACCTCCCCCATGTAACACAGAGCACACTGCTGATTGGCCAGCTGTTGGGGCAAGTGCTTCCCCATTGGCTGGCTGGATCAGCCCTACTGTCCAATTGGCTGCAGGCAGCAGCACCTACCATAGATGTACATGATGGCCACACACATGATGCAGGAGATGACCACCAGGGAGAAGCTGGCGGCGTAGTTGTCCATTAGCAGGAGCCAGTAGATGCCCGCCTGGAAGACAGATGCATTGGCACAGCTGCCCCTGCAGTACCACTGCTGCTGGCAGGGCATCAGGACAGCCATGCCAGCTGTGCCAGCAACACACAGCTTGGATACCACCGCCACAGCTGGCACGGCAATGCCTGATGCCAGAGTCAGCATGGACACGCTTAATTCTGGGTACCGTCCCCAGTGCTGGCGTGGCAAGACCAGGCCCTGGCTGTCACTACCATCACAGTGGCAACAAAGTAGATGAGGCTGATGAAAGGGGCCGTGGCAATGGCACCCCGTGGCAACAGTCCCATGGTCACCTACCTGTGTGGTGAGTGGGACGCCCAGCAGGAAGCCAGCCACAGCCACTCCCAGAGTTACGAAGGTCTTTTTGCGGATGATCCACTCATTGCCCACCTCATCCACAATGGCTGTGACCAGAGTCTCCAGCAGGCAGAACTACATAGTGGCAAAGAGGGCAGCATGTCACCACCTTGGCTCCACCATGCCACCCCATCTGAACATGCTGGCCCCACCACGACCTACCTGTGTACCCAGCCCCAGGAGGATGAGCATAAAGAAGAAGAGAATGGACCACAGTGGTGAGATCGGGAGCAAGGTGAGGGCCTCAGGATAGGCGACGAAGGCCAGGCCTGGCCCGTGGTCAGCCACCTTGGAGACATCCACACCCAGGTGGTTGGCCATGAAGCCCAGGATGGAGAAGATGACGAAGCCAGCATAGACACTGGTAGCACAGTTGGTGATGCTGATGATGATGCTGTCCCTATGGGAAGAGGAGTCAGGGCCGGCAGTGGACATGAGGGCGGTGGCAGGCCTGGGGGACTGTGGTCGGGCACTTACCGGTAGCAGTTGTTGTTGAACTTGTTGTAGGAAGCCATGGTGATGAGCCCGCCCCAGGCACAGCCCAGCGAGTAGAAGATCTGTGAGGCCGCGTCACCCCACACCTGTGGCAGTGGGATGGTCAGTGCTGTGCCCCCAGCCCCGCTCAGCCCTGGCTGCCTGCCACCCTTAGTCCTTGCTCACCTTGGCGTTGAGGATCTTGTCCCACTGGGGCGTCAGGTAGTACATGATGCCAGTGACGGCCCCCTCCAGCGTGATGCCGCGCACGAAGAGGATGGTGAGCACCACATAGGGGAAGGTGGCCGTGAAATACACCACCTGTGGGGCAGCACCTCAGTGAGGTGGGGATGGGGGCAGGGGTGGGGATACAAGCAGGTAAGGCTGAGGTGTGGCTGTGGACTGGGGTTATGGTCCAGAGTGTAAAGTGACAGACCAGAAGATATGGTCCAGAGAAGGGACTATCCTGAAGGAGGTGAGACCATGGCCACATGGGAGGAGCTGTGTCCAGAAGGGATGCGGCCAGGTCACAGGGGTGTGGCCTTTCCCAGAGTGGGAGGAGCACATAGAGGGCAGGGACAAAGCTAAAAGAGGAGGAGCTGTGCCCAGAAGGGATTGGGAACACATCCACAACGGGAGGTTCATTCCCAGGAGGGGTGGGGCTGTGTCTAGAGGGGACATGGCCATCTATCCTGAAGGCATGTCCCCCAGGGAGGGGCCTGGAGTGGGAACACACAGGTACCTTCCCCGAGGATTTCACGCCCTTGATGAGGCAGAGGAAGACAACGACCCAGGAGACACCAAGGCAGCCCAGGAGGGGCAGCCGAACCTCGCCCAGGTTCCCGATGTCATCCGACAGGTTCAGCACATACCTCCTGTATGGGGAGGGGGCAGCAGCGTCAGTGGGGCCCAACCATCATCACCTCCCCCATCCCTGATCCCAGGCCCTGGTACCTCCAGTACTCCTCACTGGGGCTGGTGCGCTTCTGGGTGGTGTTGAGGAGCTGGGTGATGTTGAGGGCAGCACGGCTGGAGAGGTTCCCGTCCAGCACCCCCACGCAGTCGGGCGTGTTCCAGGGGTTGCTGCAGTACGTCCAGGGCAGCACGCGCGTCATGGACACAAAGAAGTAGTAGAAGGCAATACAGATCACCACGTTGTAGTAGATCCCGATGTATGTGGACACCACCATCATCCCGTAGCCCACGCCTGGGAACAGCACCGGGGAGGGGTGAGCGGCAGGGTGCGGCGGCATGGGCACGGCGCACAGCACCAGGGGTTGTGGCATGGGAGGAGTGGGCTGCATGCAATGCTGTCAGCAGCCTTGCAGCCATGCTGCGGCTCAGCGCCTGGCTTTGCCAAAGGTGTGAGGAGCACTGTGCATGGGATCCTCTACCTCCAAACAAGCCTAGTGGTGCTCAGGGTCCCCTGGGACACATGGCAATGTGTACAGGCTGCAGGCAAACCCTTGGGGTCTGCAGCCCGGGAGAACAACTGGATGGGGGTCACTCCTGGCTACAGTGACTTTAGGCCTGCAGTTATCTGGCGGCATGTGACAGGCCACATGAGCACAGGGAAGTGCACCCCAGGCTCAGCATGCCACCGTGCAGGGCACACAAGAGTGTGTGCATGGGCTGCTTGCACTCAGACATGACATTGTGGGCATGTCACCTGGCAGGCAGCCTGCAGGTGTGGGCCAGGGGAGCCAGCAGCACAGAAGCACACCGGTAAGGCAGGAGATGCACCTGGAGCAGGGCCCAGCCACGGCGGGGCAAGCATGTGGGCACAGCACCTGCTACCTGTGGTCCAGGGAGACGACGGCAGAAGCGTGCCCACAGCTGGACATGCCATAGTGTGTTCAGGGGACCCGAGTGGCCTCTGCAAGAGTGATGCGCTGGGGACACGTGTGGCATATGCAGGGATGTGTGTGTAATGCCTGCAGCGGATGCCAGCGCAGGGCTGGGGTTTGCGCAGGAGATGCGACGCATGTGCAGGGGCACGTGTAATGCGTGCAAGGGATGCCAGGCAGGCTGTGCAGGGCAGCGTAGCCAGGGTGGGCATGTGCACAGGGGACCAGTGCAATGCAGACCGTGATCTATGCGCAGGGCATGCGCGTGCAGGTCTGCACAAGCTGCAGGTGCCTACACTGGGCCATGTGATGTGCCAGAGGTGTGCATGCACCCCATGGTGTGTGAGGGTCACGCCAGCTGCCGAGCACTGTGACAGCAGGTGTCCCATGCTGGCCTGTGCCAGTACGGACAGGCAACTCCTTACCTTTGAACATGGGGCTGACCCTCCAGACGCCAAGGCAACCCTGGCTGGCAAACTGCCCAAAGGAGAGCTCCATGAAGAAGAGGGGGATGCCGCAGAACACCAGCATGATGAAGTAGGGGAACATGAAGGCACCTAGTGAGCAGGAACCAGAGGATGAGTGAGCAGTAACCCCAGGCACAGCTGTGCTTCACATGCCCTGCGCCACCCCAAGAAATACCATGCTGGGCTGGGGTGCACACCCCTATACCTGCCCAGAGGAACCCCACTCCCCTGGCCCCCTGACACCCACCTCCCCCATTGCGGTAGCAGAGGTATGGGAAGCGCCAGACGTTGCCTAGGCCCACGGCATAGCCCACGCTGGTCAGCACAAACTCGATCTGGTTGCCCCAGTTGCCACGCTTGACGCTCTTCTCCTGCTTGCCCTGCTCCCCGGGCACAGCGCCATTCTGCGGAGAGATGCCATGGGATGTGTCAA